>RJWJ010028575.1:0-21307 GCA_004363605.1 Indri indri | reverse complement strand
ATGTGGAGTTCGGATGCCACAGGCAACTCTTGCAAATGATATTCTTCAAAACTTCAGTTAGGATGCTCGTGGCCTTAAGAGGGCCATGAGGAACAAATGTCCCTGTCCTTCAATGTTAGAGAAGGAATGTGGGTTGTGTATGTGGTCATTATAACAAAAATAAAAATAACTACCATTTATTGAGTTTACTATTGCCAGGTGCTATAAAAAACCACTCTGTGGTATAATTTCTGTTATTATTCTCATTTACCAGATGAAGATACCAAGGTTTGGAGTAATTAAGTCACTTACCCACAGTCCCCAGGCTAGTAAGATATGGAGCTGAAATTCAAGTGCAGATCTATTCAATCCTAACTGTTTTGTTATGCTAACAAAAGCATGATAGATTTTTCAAAGTTTATTATATCCGCTACATAAACTGCAAAACGAAAGTCACAGTTCAATTTGTTCTATAAATTGCAAATATTTTATCAAGATAGAAAATAAAAATGAAGACCTACACTACCATATTCAAAGGCTCTGTACCCTAATTCCCTTCCAAACATTTGAGTCAGACTAGGTTTGGGAGTTTTTTGGAGGTAGGGAGTAGAGAGATTAAGTTGCTTGCTCAATTATTGATTAAATGATTGCAGAGACAAGTTTTAAATGATGACCTTTCACACAAAGGTTTTTGCAAAGGCCTCCTAGGCACAGGGGGGCTCAGCCATGCAAAGGCCCCAGAGGTCTCCAGGAAGCAGTCCAGACCCACCCACACAGCCTCTCCCTGACTTGTCCCCACTCTCACATCCTGCTGGGGTTCCAGTGACTACTAAGGTCCAGAGAAATGCCAGGATTGGCATCCACAGAACAGAGCCAGCCTTAATGCCTGGAGGTTTCCAATAGGTACAAAGAGAACCCCTCAAGCATCACAAATCCAAGGACAGGCTAAATCTGAGGGCATTGTGAAATGAAAGGTTAAGACAGCTGGGGCACAGGCATCAGGAAGACACATAGAAAATGCAGCCAGCACTACTGCAACATAAATGGTAATCCCTGTCATTTATTGAGCACTTGCTATGTGCCAGGTACTGTTCCAAGGAGCTTACATTTGCTCTCACAAGCATGAAAGACATGAAGTTCGTTTTCCTCCTGGACACAGAAACTTCACTTCTCCGCCTGCCTTGCAGTTGCACTAGCCACATGACTGGGTTCTGGGTATTGTGGAAAGTGCATTCCTTCTTAGTTCTGGTTTATAACCCCTCTTGTCACCCACCCAGCCCATTCCCAAATGATCTTTCTCTACCCAGCAGTTAGCAGAATCACAAAATGAAAAGAACACGGGTCTCTAAAATTTCCATGTGGAAGGCTGCCCATTGAACACCCACGTGGACTGTTCCATGTGTGCAGTAAACCTTTACTATATTAAGCCACTAGGACTTAAGGACTCATCTGTTACAGCAGCTAGAGTCCCCTACCAAATTGCACAAGCCCACAAGTGGTACTATTATCATTTTCAAATGGAGATCTTCAAGTAGATAAGTAGCTTTCCCAGGGCCACTACTAGTAAATGCTAGAGTTAAGATTCAAATCCAAGACATTTGGTACCACAGCCCATGCTGGTAGCCAGTAATTCTCTTCCACAAGGAGTCGTGGGGACTGAGGTAATGCATCTTTAGTGCTGGCACAGTGATGGACACCTGGTCAACGCCATAGAAAAGCAGCGTAATGTAATTGTTCACGATTAGTACGAGTGTGCTGGGGTCCTTCACAGACTCTTCTTCCAACCCCATTCTGTTACCTTCCTAGTGCCTCCCCACTGTGCAACCTAACTCACACCTACTATGTGTCTCTGACCATCAATAGGGAATAATATATTAGCTACCTTTCTGCCCTCTTTCTCTGTGCAATTACAGGTATATATTGAGGTTTCCTGTGCAAGCCAAGGCAACATATGTGTTGCTTATAGAATGGGTCTAGTTGCATAGCAGTAAAGTTATGGATCTGTCCTGGTCTGGGTTTTCATCACCAGTTTGGAAGAACCTCTTCATAGGTATACGAATCAAACTGGAGGATGAATCAAAGCTGGGGAAATGGCTAATAGGATAAAAGACAAAACCAGGAGTCCAACTGTTCTCAGCAGGCTGGAATGATGGGCCAAAGCTAAGGAGAAATTTAACAGAGAAAAACAAATGGCAGAACCTTAGAAGAAAAGGACCTTATAGATCGTTGTCTGGAGCCTCTGATTAAATCCTTAAATTAGATGGATTTCCTTCCTCCCAACTGTTACTATTCTAGTCACACTGGTTCCCGATGATCTCAGAGTGTGTGAAGAAATTACCTTATCTGTTTAAAAATCTTGTTAAATTCCAATTAAAATGGACTGGGATAGCTTAGATTTTTAAACTCCAAGCTTTTAAAGCAGATGAATCAGAGGCAGACTTGTATCTAATCCCGAGTGTGTGATCTTTGCTGGGGAGAGTGTTTAGTGAATGCACGTCAGTGTTGTTTGTTATTGATCGGTGCAGTGGTTCTGATGGGGAAACCACTTGAACCTACAGTTTAACTGGTCATTTTATTTGTTTCTGTCTCCTGAAGAAAAGGAGCCACAAAATAGGACAAATATGTATTCTTCTAATAAACTAGAAGTCAGGTAATTAGAACCAATTTAGTAGCTTTCCATATGAGAGAAGTGTTAATAGCCTTGATATCTGGTAAAGTTGCTAAGGCTTAAGGGCCCTCAAAATGTTATGACTTTAGATTAAAATATTCAAGGTAAACTAGTTCCATTAAAGTCCAGGAGAAAACAGGGTTAGATTGAATAATGTGTGCTAATATTATTGCTGATATTCATAATTAAAACAATCTTTTTTATTTTTATTTATTTATTTTTGAGATAGGGACTCACTCTACTGTCCAGGCTGGAGTGCAGTGGCATCATCATAACTCACTGCAGGCTCAAACTCCTGGGCTCAAGCAATCCTCCTGCCTCAGACTCCTGAGTAGCTGGAACTGCAGGTACACGCCACCATACCTGGCTAATTTTTCTACTTTTTGTAGGACAGGATCTCGCTATGTTGCTCAGGCTGGCCTTGAACTCTTGGCCTCAAGTGATCCTCCCACCTTAGCCTCCCAAAGTGCTAGGATTGTACATGTGAGTGAGCCACCCTTGCCAGGCCAAAACAATCTTTTTTAAATTGTGAAAGACATCAGAGCCACCTGGAGTGCTTATTAAAATGAAGATTCCTGGGTCCTGCCCCAGGCCTTTTAAGCTGGAATCCCTGAGCACGAGCCTAGAAACCTGCATTTTAACAAAATCCTAAGGCAGTTTTTATGCCATGTGAACCTTAGGAGTAGAAAGAAAATATCTAGATATTCCTATTTCTTATAGAAATAAAGGATTCACAATTTAAAACAATAATTTATGTTCTGCTAGTACTGGTTTATGCTGATCTGGTTTTATTAAAGATTTTTATTTTTATACAAAATTATAACTGAGCAGAAAAGCATGCTACTCAATACTCTAGAGAAAGCCTCGTGGTTTGGACTGTAAACCCAAGACCAAGTCACCTCCCACTTCATCAGGTGGCAGGGTTCCTAATGGCAAACGAGTGCCTGGAAGGAAAAAAGCATCTGTCATTACCAGGTATGGGGGCCCGACCTTTCAACATAAGAAACATCGCAGTGCGAATGACCAAGTCAAAATAGAAAGTCTGCATCCTTCCCAATTACTACTGTTTTAACTACAGGTCAATTAATGTTTTAATTTGTGCTTATCTGTTCACCTGCTCATTACTGTCTGTGTGCCAATATGCATATTCATCAGACTGAGGGAGAGGGACTAATTCCTCCTGTGTCCTCTTGAACCTGCTTTGTAGGCTAGTGTTTGCCCTGGGGCTGGCAAATCCTGGGCAGGTCCTAAGACTTGTCTGGTCCTTTTAGCCACAAGAACATATTTCTTCTCATAGTTAATATGTCCAGTCCCAAATAAGAATTGATCCCATCTAAAGCTTTGCCGCTCCCTTAGCTCTGTCCTGCCTGCAGGATGGGACGGGGGCAGGTGGCTGCTGACCTCTTGCTAGCTGCTATTTCTGGCTCTAGTGAGGGCAGGGAAAGGGATTTGGGAAAAGGTGCAGTTTCTGGCTGTTGTGCAGTTGGTGGCTTCTGGCAGGGGCCTGGTGGGATTTCCAAGCAGACTCCTCACTCGCGGTTCACCTGTGGTTTCTCCGAGATGCCCCTTGAGAACCTCCCACTGCTGTTCTGGTGAAGCAGGCGGTGGCTTCTAGCAGTGGCTGCTTCAGCTTCCAATGCTCAGGCTCTCCACGATGGGGCTCCACCCCAGCTGGGTCAGTTCATCCCTCCAGGCAGAGCTTGTGGGCCAGGTCCCTTTGCAGGTGGTTCCAGGTCATCTCCTTCCAGTGGTCATACATTTGGTCCACCAGGAAACACCATTGCTCTACAGTTACTCACTTAAGTGCACATTGCTCCTGGGGCAGTTCTCTCTCTCTCTCTCTCTCTCTCTCTCTCTCTCTTTCTCTGTTCTGACACCTCAACGCTTTTGCCTTTATATTTTTCAAGCACATATTAGATACTAGTCCCCACTATTCCCTAAGAGACATGTCAGGCTCGCTGAGCGATCCCTGGCAACCCCTGCTGGCTGGAGAGGACCGCACAGCATGGGAAGTCTCTGCAAGGGAGTGGGCTCCTCCTTAGTTCTCTGAGGTGTCTCTTTCACGGGATGACTAACTGCAGCAACTGGTTTCTTAAGCTCACAAAGTGTCCCGCGTGTGGTCCAACACCTGCTAGGATGTGGGGCCATGACACCTATCACATTGTTCTCTCCCTTTGGGGATTTAGCAGGAACAGCAGACCTCAGGAAGGGCAGTATTAGGTATCCTGTTATATGTGCATATGCACAGACGCGCCTGTGTGTGCCACTGGGCACAGGAGGGAGGGAGAACTTGTCTGGATGGTGTGTTCTCTAGGAGATGGCATGACTAAGAATAAATATGAAGACACGTGGTAAATACAAAGTGATGGAGATGCCTCTGCTAGTCTGTGGTATTTGTGTTGGACTCAAATTAGTTGGTAGAAAAGCAGAGAATTTTAGGAAGTAGAGTAAGTGAAGAGGAAGGAGAAAACCACTGAGAAAGTGGTAGGGAGGATAGAAAATTTCACAAGAACAAGTGGACAAAGAGTTTAAAGAACGTAAATTAACGTTTTGGAAACCACCAGTAAAGAAGAGAAGGATACACTCTGTTGCTTGGCCAGGATGCTACCGAAGCTTGGGAACACAGCGGGTTTTCTCTCACGGGCATGCTTCAGCTCTGTTCATCTCCCCATCTCCTTTGGGAACCACTGGGCCAGGGGATCACTAAGGTGGCCTCCAGCTCTGAGTCTACAAGGCCCTCTATTATCTAAGGACACCCACTTTGGGAGCCCAGCTCCACAGCCTTCCTCTAGAGCAGCAGTTTCCTGAGCGGAGTCTGAGACTGAGGTGGAAATAAGGAGGGGTCTCTAGCACAGAAAACAGGCACAACTTCTTCAGAATGTTTACTTTATAGGCAGAACCCAGCTGGGACTTGCAAACAGAAGATGCCAGCTTTCTAAAGCCTGCTAGCCAGTACTGGCCAAGGTAATGAGGTATCAGGGTTGGCCCTGGAGCATTCAGGTTAGCCGGGTGCTGCCAAGGCCAGAGGCTGGAGCCATGGCCAGCTAAGGGACTTTCTAGTGCAGTTGTTCCAATAAGCAGCCTAGAGAGTGGCTATAATAAGCTGAGTCAGGATAAAGGGAGGGCCAGGAAACCATATGAACAAGGACAAGAGGAGGCAGAGCAAGGACCAAAAGAAAGAATAAATCTGTAAGAATGGAGCTCAGAACGTACTTGGTGGACCCAGGCAACTTAGAGAACCTAAGAGCCTTGGTTTCCAAAGCTTCCAAGAAACAGTCAAGAGTGGAAGCAGGAAGACACCAACTGTTCTTGCCTTCCCCTAGACCGAGAGATCCTGGCCAAATGGACCACAAAGAGGGGTGGTAATTGGGAGCAACTGGAAAGGGCATCATCCCCTGTGCAGTATTTGAGTGAACCAAGACTGAACCATTATCCCCACTGTGGCGATACAACTGGAGCGATGAAATGGTTTTCCTGTGTGGCTTGCAGGGCCAATTTTAAAACTGCAATGTACATCAGCCGTTGCAACTGACTAGTTGCTTTAAGCAGCTGTAAATGATGCATTTCTAGCTGACAGACTTGGGTGGTAATAGAAAGAAAGAAGCCTTCTCTTGGGGTGGCCTTCGGGAGACCCTTTGTATTATAGGTGCCCTGTACACGCAGTAACATCCAACGGGCCCAGGAGAAGTCTCAGACATGGCCCAGAAGGAAGAAAAACGAGAGGAAACCAGAGAAAGAGAAAGCAAAAGAGAGAGAGAGAGAGAACTGAAGCCAACCTGATGGAGTGGAAGACCTAACCGTTGAGTGAGGTTTGAGTCCCCAGAGCCCCCAGCTTGGAGACGTTTCCCCGAGGGGAGTGACCTCCACCACCTGCCCTTCCGGCTCCACCTGTGCCTGGGACCCGCCCCAGTCGGCAGGTGCTTTCCGCGCATGCTCTGTCTGCCAGGAGCCCGCAGGCTGGAAAATGTTGGCTGGAAAGCGGCGGAGAGCGATGGTCGGAGGACACCAGAAAGACCGGCCGGTCTGCTCTTGGTGGCCGATTCTGTGGCCATGGCTGCTCCTCGGGCCCGCAGCCCTCTCTTGAGTGGCAGTCTCCATACCCCCGCCCCAGCCCGCACCCCGGTGGTCGCCGGGTCCCAGCCGCGCGGCGGAGCGAGCCCGGGCCGCAGCCTGCGCCCCCGCTCCTGGCGAGAAGCGGCCCGGTGCGCGCAAGCTCCGTGCGTGGGAGGCCCCAGCCTCGTCTCTCGGTGGGCGAGTGTGTTTATTCCAAACCGAGACTGGGAAGTGACAACTTCGAGTCTGTTCGGGAGGGAGACACCGAGCATGCCAAGCACGAAGGGGCTTCTTGTTCTTTTCTGCACGGCGGCTTTTTCCCTCCCTCTTGCGTCTCCGCTTTCCCTCCTTTCCCTCCGTCCCTCCCTGTCCGCCTCTGCCCCGCGCCCTGCTCCCGGCGGCAGAAGCGAGCTGGTTTGCAGCTCCAGCCCAGGCGCCCGGTGCGCGCGGTAGTGACAGCTCGGCCACAGCACCTGCCGCCCGCCCGGTGTGGCCTTAGAGGGCCCTTCCTTCTCTACCGCTGCAGCTCCCTCTCTTCAGCCCCAACCGCACCTTCGTTTCACCTTTCCCACGTTCTCGCCCTCTCAGTGTTTGCCCCCCAAATCCCTTTCTCTCCTGTATTGACTTCTGCCTTCAGCAACTCTTCCTTTCTCTCGCTGACACGTTTGTTTTCATCCTCACTGTTGAGCTTAAGCCTCACCCCTTCGCCCATCCCCTTACCGCAGCCTTTTCCCTCCTTTCCTTTTTCTCTTTCTGTTTTGGATCCCTTTCCACAGCTACTTCCCTAGCCAGGGGAAGCACGTGACAGCAGTAGAAGCTGGCCTACTAGCGAAGTAGAAACAGGTCCCAGAAATAACAAAATCTAGGACACACTCGCTATCCCGCTAACAGAGCACAGGTAATGTACTCGAGCCTTTCTTGACGACTCAGGTGGGCAGTGTTCCAGATGGGATGTGGTGGGAGGGACTTCATGGGTTGACTGCACTTTGGGGTCAGCATGGTTTGGGCCTCAACTTGGCAGATTCAGAAACTTTTATCTTTTGGGTTCACCAAGAGCAATCACACCTTGCAAAGCAGAGTCACACTGTGACATTCACAAGAAAACAAAGACAAAACTCAAGTGCCCAATATATTGGTTTGCTAGGAAGGATAAACTGTTAGTGGCAGAGATGAGATAGGTGCTTCACTTGCAGGTAGGTGGAACAATGTGATGGAGTTCAAGCCAAGGCAATGTGGACAGAAGTAATATATGCCACTTCTGGATACGGTCATATTAATAAAATGTCCCGCATGCTAGAAGTGAAGGACTGCAATGGGGAGACACACAGTGGAAAGATCTGGATTCTTGAGTTACCACGGGGAGGAGAGCCACCAGGAGGGATGCTTGTCTCACATTGGACTAGGTACGGACAAGAAATAAACTTTTACTGTGTTAAGACACGGGGTTTTAGAGATCATGTACTTTATAAATTATCATTAGTATTTCTTTCTAGGGGAAAAATAACTTGTTTTCCACTCTTCCAAATACCCTCTTCCTCATATCAAGGCCCCTAATAAACCTTATCCTCAGAGGCTTCCTTGGTAAGCATGAAATGGAAGAAAGCCCTGAGAGTTAGTTTATTTAACTGCAAAACAAGTGAGAGTTTCTGCCTTAGATTAGGAGATACTGGAAAGGAGTTGATGGAAGAAAGGTGGGGGGAGGCATTAAAATGGCCATTTTCTGAGCATGAGGTTGGTACCATCTAATCACCTGTTCATCTTTTGATTCAGGAGCAGGGAGAGAAGGAGTATGAGAATCAAGAAGAAAATTGTACCTACTCAGAAGTGTGGAGTGAGGATGGAAGTTCCCAGATTTAAAGGCATCATGAAGTGTCATGCCAAGACAGAAAAGACTCTGGGCTGGCCAGGAGGGAATTGGCCAAAACTATGAGTCAGGTAGGTGTTGGTTAAGTTCCAGGCACACATGTATCCCATAGTCCAGTCAACATCTCCACATGGATGTCTAATCAGTGTTAAAAGAAAAACTTTCAACAAATTAAATTTAACGGAGTTTATTTAGCAAAGAATGATTCATGAATTGGGCAGCACTCAGAACCAGAAGAGGTTCAGAGAACTCTGCCCTGCAAAGTGGGCAGTATTCATAGACAGAAAATGGAAGTGAAGCACAGAAATAGCTTGGTTGGTTACAGCTAGGTATTTGCTGTTATTTGGACATGGTCTGATCATTGGCTTCCTGTGATTGGCTATTTATTACAAAAAGTATACTCCTAAATTAGGATATCAGTTCGTTCACTTACTAAGTTAGGTTGTAGATTGTTACATAGTGACTCAAAGTACAGAGTACTTTGTAATTTAACATAGCATTCCAAGTCTAGCAGGTACAAAACTGCTCCTCCCTCAGTCTCCCCCATCTCAATAAACATCTATTTTCCCAATGTCTCAGGCCAGAAACCTCAAAGTTCATCTTAAGTCGTCTCTTTGCCTTATGCCCCACATCCAATCCTTTAGCAAATTCTGTGTGCTCTACCTTCAAAATATATGCAGAAATCAGCTACATCTTATCACTGGGCTGTGCCAATCTGTGCCAATCTGTCATCTTCTCTTCCCTATGTTAGTGCACAGGCTTCCTAACTGGCCTCCTTGCTTTCAGCCTTGTTTCCTTACTATTTGCAGTCATAACATTTTTATTTAAAAATGGAAATCAGATCATGCCATTCAAAATTTCCAAATGCTTGCCATCTTACCAAAAATAAAATCCCCAGTTCTGACCATAGTCTCTATGTTCTGGGGCCCTGCTTCTTGAGGGACTTGCTCTGTTTTGTCCACTGTTATATTCCCAACAAGAATGGTGCCTGGCACATATTAAGTGTTTATTTAATATTTCTGGAATAATGGACATATAGATAGAGACCAGGGAAAAAAAGAAATAAAAGAATATTTGTAGCCATAGTCACAAACACAGCATGGCATTAATGACCTTTGGTGGTGATAGGTCAAATGCTACAAGATGGGAATGTCACCACTGTGTAAGAAAGATCTTGGGACACACTCAGTTTCCTATTTCCTGTAAAAGAATTTGAAGCTTTCCCCAATGAAAATGAGGAAGAGAGTTAATTTCTCAAGTATCTCTACTTCTTGACTCTTGTTATAAGAAGTATTTTAAATTTTAATTATAGCATCATTCACAAATTCTTTTAATTTAGAAAGTTCTATTTTTTAAAAAATAGCAAACCAGGTCCACTAGGTAGCTTAATGCGCAAGCTTATAGGTTGATATTAATGAATAAGCATAACAAAAAATGTGGACAGTACCTCCTAAACCTGTCCTACTGGGTTTGAGGAGTCCACCTGAGTTCTTCTCATTGTGTCTTGCTTTCCTTGGCACATCATCCCTGTGGGGCATGATCTGGGTCTCACGTCCACTTTGTGTCATCCTTGGGGTCCCAGCTTAAATGTCACCTTTCAGAAACCTTCCCTAATCACCAACTAAAGTAGGCAGTCGGCACCCCACTACCAACCCCCCAGTAATTCTCCTTCGTTGTGTGCTCTTGTTTTCCTTTCTGGCACTTATCACAGTCTGGAATCACATATTGACTTCTCAACACTTACTCAGTGTTACCTGTCTTCCTAGAGCGTAAGTTCCTTAAAGCCAGGGCCATGTGTGTTTTGTCACAGTGGGATGCCTAGTGCTGGGAACATAGTAGACACTCCATAAACATTCGATGGATACAAGAGCATGAGAGCGAGTGAAGGAAGGCAGGCAGGGGCCAAGGAGCTGGGTGGCCAAGGTCAAGGGGGGCCGTCAGCCCCAGGCAGAAGCAGCCTCCTGCACCAGCCCTGCGCCCTCCTCCCAGCCCTGCTCTGTGCTTCCCTGCAGCTGCTGATCACCTCACTGACAGGCAGGCGCGGCCAAGAACGTCGAAAGAGGAAAAGAAAAATGAGGCACAGGAGGGTAGAACGGAAAATCTCAGCTCTTTTAGCAGCCACTCTTCCTTATTTCTTGCTGGAGTATTGGCACCTTTAAAAGCCTTGGCTGTCCTCCCCAACCTCCCCACTCAATCACAAACCACAGCATCTAGAAAAAAAGCAAGGCAAAAATCAATGTGCTAAATCTCCTCTGGGCTCAGTAGCAACTCCCTGCAGCTTCCCTCTGCTGGCCACAGAATGGAGCTCTCCAGCCCAGACTCTGAACTTGACTCCGGGGGTGGGGAGCTTGCATGCTAAAATGTGCCCCTCCTGCCATTCCCAGCCTGGAGCAGACCAAGGAGGAAGCCTCCGGGACTCTCCACGCACAGCTCCGGCTCTGTGTGCACTGAGTCTCACCCGCCCTGCTCCTGCTGGCCACTCTGCTCTCTTCCCTCCAGCTCTCACTCTGTCTCTGCCCAATGTACCCGCCAGCGGCCCATAGAGTTCTCTGTTCACAATTCCCCCCTTTATCCACCCTCTCTTCACATGCGTAGGGATGAAATGGAAGAGGGGATTGTTGTCTGAGTATAGATGGTTCAGTTCAGAAGAGAATCATATTTTGATTATTGAAATGTTAATATGATTTGTTTTCCTTTGTCCCTTAAACCATATTCCTTTCAGCTCTCTCCCTCCAAGACTGAGCCATGGAGTTTACTGCCTCTGGGAAGGTGAAGGTGGGAACCATGTAGAACTAAGAGGTGGCTGATCACCTTGGGGTGTCAAACCTCACACGGCCACTTAATCAGGAGATTTGTCTTGAGAGCTAAGCTTTGTGGAGAGAAAGGAAGGATTTCTAAATTCTAGAACTCCTCTTCTAACACATCAGGAGCCCTGCATAGCAGCCAGATGGGTGAGTTTCAGAAAAGGAAGGTCATGTCAGAGAGAAGACCCACCCATTGGGTGCTAGAAAGGAGGGTGTGAAGGGTAAGGAGGGACGGAGCAAGGGTGAGAGGTCATATAGATTCTCGTTGCTCTTTCCTTGGGCTAGACTGCTCAGAGGTGTGTGCGAGTGTGCACAAGCGTGCACGCCTGTAGATGAAGGGCAGGGGAGAGCAATAGGGACCTGCAAATGTTAAGGTGACAGGCAGGCTTGCGGCACATGTACCTGGGCACACCTTAGAGGAGGCTCCCAGCTCCCAGCTAAAGTCCCACCCATCCATCATGGCAAGAGAGCAGTCACAAGGCATTGACTGAGACAGTGGCCAGATGAGGAGCCTGAGGCTGCACTCTGGGCTCCCATGGCCGGCTCAGGAAGGGCAAAGGACCCAGACATTCCTACGTGGCCAAGAGAGGATGCTGAGGGGCTGGGGGCTGACACAGGCCTGGGGTTGGGAAAAAGGGACTGCTAGGGGTGGACACTTTGAGACCAGGGCAAATGGCTGGGACCCATCCTCCTTCTCAGGCCCCTGTGCACATTTTCCTTTATTCCTTTTATTTTTATTTTGCTTTTGTTTGTTTGTTTGTTGTTGAAACAGGGCCTTGCTCTGTCTCCCAGGCTAGAATACAGTGGCACGATCACAGCTCATTGCAACCTCCAATGTCCGAGTTCAGGTGATCCTCCTGCCTCAGCCTCCTAAGTAGGTAGGACTACAGCTGTGCGCCACCATGCCTCGCTAATTTTTTATTTTTTGTAGAGATGGGGTCTCACGATATTGCCCAGGCTGGTCTTGAACTCCTGGCCTCAGATGATCCTCCTGCCTTGGCCTCCCAAAGTGCTGGGATTGGCTGGGCATGGTGGCTCACGCCTGTAACCCTAGCACTCTGGGGGGCTGAGGTAAAAGGATTGCTTAAGCCCAGGAGTTTGAGGTTACAGTGAGCTATGATGACGCCGCTGCACTCTACCCAGGGTGGGAGAGCGAGACTTTGTCTCAAAAAAACAAAAACAAAAACAAAAACAACAAAAAAAAAAAACAGCCAAGGAATTCAGTTTGGTAGAAGAGAAAATATCAGCACAGACCAAACCGCTGGGATTACCGGTGTGAGCCACCATGCCCGGCCTTCTTTATTTCTTTATATCCTTTATTTCTCTTTGTGTCTACACTCTGGAATTTCCTTCTCCACTCCTTCCTTAGCGATGTCCTCCCGGGTTGCGGCTTTAAACACTGCCCGTACAGTCTCCGTGTACGGCTCCAGTCCAGCTCTTCCTCGAGCTCCAGACAGTTAAAGGCAGTTCCTTCCTTACCATTTCCACATGCAGAATCAAAGTTCCCAAACTGAACTCCTCGACCTCCTCTCCCCCTGGGAAACCGCCCCCTCGGCCCTGCCCTCCTCCTCGTGGAAGTGCCGGTCTGCCAGTTGTGAACCGAAACCCACGGAGTCTGCGTGATTTCTTTTTCTGTCAAGCCATCAGTAAACCTCGCCTCTCCACTGCCCTGCTGCTCGGCTGGCCCTGCCACCGTCACCCCTCCCAGGGCTCTGCGGTTCCTCCTGACTCCCTTCTCCCACCCTTGCTCCTTACAGCCTATTGTCTGCACAGCACCGGAGTGAGACTTTTAAAATGTAAGTCGCTCCTCTGCTCAGAACCCCCCCTGGCTTCTCACCTCATGCGGAGTAACAGAACACAGGGCCCACCGGCCCTGCCGCAATCTGGCTGCCCGCTGCCTCTCCCCTTCGCCCCTCCAGTCCAGCAGCAAGGACTCCCCGTTCTTCCTCCCGAATCACACAGGCTCTTGCCTCAGGGGCTGTGCGCTTGCTGTTCTCTGTGGCTGGAAGGCCTGTCCCCAGATTCCGTCTCTCACTTTCCCTTGGACTTAGCTTCCAGTGTCTTCATATTTATGGGGCCTCCCTGGCCACCCTATCTTAGTAACAACCGCCTGCCTGCACTCCCTGTTTCCCGTAGCCTGCCTCTCCACCCTCCGCATCACTTATCTCCCCTGACATTATTTATCATTAGTCTGTTTGTTGTCTGTGGCACACCCAGCAGAATGTGCACATCTGGGCACAAAGATCCCTGAGGCCCAGGTTAAGGACTTTGTTTTGTTCACTGCGGCATATCCACACCTAGAACCTGCCTGGTATGCAGTGGGGGCTTAATCAATATTTTTGAGTGAGATGACTGAATCCTGGCTCCAGGTTCCCCATCTCTGCTACCACCAAGCCCTGAGTACATCCCACCTCCCACACACCATCCTTAAAGGGAACCGAATGTGGAGGAAATCTCAACAACCGAACTGGAAACCAGAACGAGTCTCACCATTTATGGCAAAATGAGTCGGGAAACCTGGAGCCTACACTGAGCAAGTTTGAATTTTGCTTCTCATAGTAGCTACCCAGTGGGATGGGGGCTGCTGCCGGGAAGCAGATCAGTTATGGGAAATGTAAAAGCTGCATTTTCTTGGCACATGTGAGTGAGCTGTAGCAATAAACGTATTTCTGCACACGGGATTGGCTGGGCATTTCTGCACATCTGTGTGGCTCTTTGCACGAGTCCAAGGAGCACGTGACCACCTGCCTTTGTGTGTGATGTTACAGAGGATGCGTGAGACCAAATCCCTGCCTTCAGAATGCTCTCATGGGCGACCACGATACGCACCATAGAGCTGGAGACATCCGCATGAAAGCACGTGGCGAGGGTTGAAGATACACAACCACAAAACCTTTCAACAAGTTGGCCTGGTGGGAAGGTATTAGGGAGGCTCACACTCCTCCGTGCTATGGTGTAGGAGGGACAGCTGAGAGCACATGGCAGTGGCAGATCTCTGCTCCCTGACTCAGTGGGCCAGTCTTGGAGCCAGACAAAAGGAGATGTGACTTCTCAGAACTCACTTGTTTCCATCCCTCGGGAGGCATTTCTTGGAACAACTGCTCCAAGAAAGACTTGCGTAACCGTCGTATGGATTGAAAAGGATCAGGGAACCACTGGTTGCTGTACTTGAAGGAAAAGAAGGCTCGTCTGAAGTCTTGCTGGAAGGGAATCCATGTCCTGATCTGCATATATGAAGTGTGTAGGGACCTCAGCCAACGTGAGCTTTATTTCTGCTACCTAGTGTTCATCAGGGGGATGCCTAGACATGACTGTTCTGACACACCGTCACTGTCACCTGCCTTCTTCTACAACGAAGGCTCTGCTCTTCACCCAATGAATGTGGGTTGCACACTCAACCTGTCCCGTGCCCTCCGTGGCAGGGTGCTGCCTTCAAGGAGTTGACTTCTGAGCTCTGTGCTTGCCTTCACCTGGATGCGTGACCTGCACAGGCCAAGCCTCTCCCACAGATCTCTGCTGAGGGCGGCAGCACCAGGTGGATCCTGTATTAGTGATCTATCGCAGATCACAGATTACCCCCAAATGTAGCCATTTAAAACAGAGACATCTGTTATCGCACAGTTCCTGTGGGTCAGGAATCTGAAAGCAGTTTAACTGGGGCTACAGGATCAAGGCCTCCCACAGGCTGCGGTCAAGTCGTCGGCCAGGGCTGCAGTCTCATCTCGGGGCTCAGAGTGAAAGGAGCTGCCGCATCGCCGGCCCACGTGGCCGTTAGCAGGCCTCAGATCCGCTTCCAAACTCACTCCTGTGGGCTGCTCCATGACCTCACAGGGGATGCCCCAGAAAGAACAATCAGAAAGAGAGCAAGAGCAAGGGCTCAAGATGGAAGCCAGAGTCGTTTTATGACCTAATCTTGGAGATGACATACCATCACTTCTGGCCGATTCTGATGCGAGTCAGTTAAGTCCAGCCCCCACTCAAGGGAAAGGGTTAATCAAGGGTGTGAACACCAGGAGCGGATCCTCTGAGGCCATCTCAGAGCCTGCCCACCCCATTTCTGTAATCCCGATTCCCTCCCTGCTACCATGGGGTGCTGCCTCCCTGGCCACGCAGAGGGGACCTGGAGCAGGCTCCTGACTCAAGTCGGGTCCACAGGCCGGCCAGATGTGTCTTGGTGTGAGAGCTAAGCCCAACAGAGGTGATGATAAAATCCAACCAATTACCCTCTCTCTCGCCAGACAATTTGATCTGAAGATACAGCAGGTGAAAACACTGTAGCTGAACCGTGTCAACAGCAGAGCATGAGAACACAAATTCATGCTGCTAAGGAAGCAGTAAGATGATATGGGCCTCGGGGTTTCCGTGAATCCTGACACGCTGTTGGTACCCGTCTTTACGAGGGCCTGCCGTGCTGCCTCTTCCCCTGTGAAATTAGCTTGGTCTGCCTTTCATAAGTCTGCACAAGTCCTAAGTGCCTGGCTGAGATTCCTGTTTTACTTATTTTTCCATAAGGAAACCGTCTCTTACCACTCATAACCTAAGGGAGACTATGCCTGGCGATCAAAGAGTCTAACACCATGTGCAGACATCAGGTGGTATGTCGTACGCATGGGCAGGTCAGTACATGCGTGGGCACTCGCAGCAAGAGAAGATCTGCCAATCAACAGGTATTTGTTAAAAATAGCCACAGTGCTTTACCTGAATTACTTAATGATCACAATAACTATGGGCTCTATATTATTATCTCTGTTTTACAGATAAGAACAGAGCCTTACTCAAATTTAAACAGCTAATAAGTAGCAGAGCCAAGATATGGGTCCAAGTCTTTCCAATTCTAGAGCCCATTGCGTTAAGCCACCTTTCCAGAAACTTCCAGTTCCAGTTGTGTTTCCATCATCAGGTGTGACTTTAGATGCTTGTATAGTAAAGAACTTAACATTGCCTAAAGAGAGCCCTGGCTTTTGCCCTCACTTCCAGGGAGGTGATCTCTAAGCTCTTGGAATCTCCCACCTGATAAAAGTGTCTTTGTTACCTGTGTCTTTGGGCCATACCAGAAAGTCTAACAATGTGATTTATGGTGGGACTTTGAGTCATGTGGCATCACCTCAACCACTGGAGAAGCTGGAGACAGGTCAGCCACATGGGCAGTGAGCATGTCTATGGGATGGAGCCCAATACAGACTCTGCACACCAAGGCTTGGGGCACCTCCCTGGCTGGTGTTCTCCATGTGTATTGTCATATGTCATTACTGGGAAAGTAATGCTGTGTGCATCTCCCATCTCTTAGGCTCTCAGCCTCAGTTCCTCATCTAGACACTGCACAAGGTGATAATACTTGCTCTACTTACTGACAAAGGACACAGACAGTGTGAATCACAGCCTCTGGAGTAACACAGAGCACATCCTGAGTAACCACATGTGGCAGCTGTGGCTGTTTTGTGAGTGGCTGTAAGGCCTGAATCTTCTTGACATTTACTGAACACCCTCTCTGGGAATATGGAGATAAGTAAGACATGGCCCTCGCCCTCAAGGGCTTACCTTATAAGGATGAGACTGATAGGTAAAAAACTTAATAAGGAACATTGCCACAACCATGTCATTTTAAAAAGCCTTCTTCTTGGTTTTATAACAGATATAAAACATGCACAAATCGTACTTGTACAGATCAGTAAATTTTCATAAAGTGAACACATCCATGTAACCACCGAGGGCAAGAAGTAGAACATGACCCAGAAACCCTAGTTCTGATCCTAATTATCACCTTTCTTTTTCCTCCTCACATGTGGCCACAACCTCAACTTGTGGTACCACATTTGCATGTTTTTTTAACTTTGTATAAGTGGAGCGCTGTCATAGTGTTCTTTCGTGTCTGGCTTCTTGCTTCACATTGTTTGTGAGATCCATTCAATCTGCAGCGTGAAGCTGTGACTCATTTATTTCACTGCTGCAAAGGATTCTGTTTTATGAACACACCACATGATACAGTACATAAAAATCTATTCTACCACTGATACACATTTGGGCTATTTCCACCTTCTAGCCAACAAATATTATACTGCCCTAAACATCCTTATACGTCTTTTGACGTACACTTGCATGCATTTCTGTTGGCTAATGTGGTAGGCGGAATAATGGTCCCCCACAGATGTCTGTGTCCTAATCCCTGGAACCTGTGAATCTGCTACATTTCATGGCAGAGGGGAATTAAGGCAGCAGATGAAAGTAGATTTGTTAATCAGCTGATCTTAAGGTAGAAAGATGATTCCGGATTATCCAGGTGTGCCCAGTGTACTCACAAGGGTCCTTAAATGTGGAGGAGGGAGACGGAAGAGGAGGGCAGAGTGATGTAATATGAGAACTCGCTTCCTTTGCTGGCTTTCAGACCATCAGCCGAGGACCATGGGTGACCTCTAGAAGCTGGAATGGTTAAGAAGACGATTCTTCCCCTGGAGTCTCCAGAAGAAACACAGCCTTGCTGACACTTTGATCTTAACCCAGGAGATCGATCCATTTCCTACTTTTGAGCTGCAGAACGGTAAGATAAATTTGTGTTGTTTTAAGCTGCTAAGTTTCTGGTAATTTGTCATGGCAGTGATAGAAAATTAATATAGCCATATTCTTATACACAGAATCATTGGGCTTGTACATGTTCATCTTTTATAGATATTGTCAAGTAGTTTTCCATTGTGGTTGTACCAATTATACTCCCACCAGGAATGAGGAGTGTTCCTTTTGCTCCCCATCCTCATCAATGCTTGGTATCATCAGTCTTTTTAATTAAAGCCACTCTGTTATGCAATCTCATTTCGATTTCAGTATGCATCCTTGATGACCAAGGAGGTGGAGTAACTTTTCACATGATTATTGGACATTCGGATCGCCTCTTTTGTGAGGCTCCTGATCAAATCTCTTGCTATGTGTGATATTGTGAAATAATAAGAAATATGTATTTTGGTCTTCATCCCCATTACTGGCCACAGAGCTCCTAAAACCCTTGTAATTTCCTTTTGGAAATTTTTTAATTAGCTGGGCTTGTTTGATATCTTTTATTCTAATAGGGAGCTTCTTTTATTCTAATATTTGTTCTTTGACCCCAGTTCCTGACAGAGAGCTCCTAAATCCCATGAAATCGCCTAGGTGATAGGAGTGTCTTTTGTCCTAATGAGGTGACTCTTGGTGGGCCCCTGCACGGGGACTGGTCATTAGAAATACCAAGCTATGGTTAGGAGGTTGGAACTTTCAGCTCCATTCCCCATCCTCCAGGAAGGAGAGTGGGGCTGGACATTGAGTTCATAATTGACCATGCCTATGTGATGAAGCCTCCATAAAAATCCCTGAAATGCAGGATTCGGAGAGCGCTGGGGTGGCAAACGCACCCACGTGCTGGGAAGGCGGCACACCCCAACTCTGTGGGGCAGGAGCTCCTGCACTCAGGACCCTTCTTGACCTCACCCTGTGCACCTCTTCATCTGGCTGTTCCTCTGTGTCTTTTATCAAATCCTTTATAATAAACCAGTAAACATCAGTGTTTCCCTGAGTTCTGTGAGCAAATTGTCAAACCCGAGGACAGGGGTTGTGGGAACCCCCAACTTGTTGCCAAGTCAGACAGAAGTGTGGGTAACCTGGGGACCCACCATTTGTGACTGCCATCTGAGTGGGGAGGACAGCCCTACGGGACTGAGCCCTTAATCCGTGGGTCTGTGCAAACTCCAGGGAGACACTGTCGGAATTGCTTGGTGTGGAAAACCCACACATTCGGTGTCAGAAGTGTTGAATACAGAAGGGAAAACACTGTTTTCTTAGCATCATGCTATACCTATTTGCTGTCGTGGTAAAAGAGAAATAGAATTTAGAACATAACTCTCTCTCTATTCATAAAACCATTCTGCATTCTCAAGTCACAAAATTAGGATTTTCTTTAATATTTTATGAGATTGTTTTTTTCTTTCTTACTCTTCTTTAAAATAGTATAGCAAACAGAAGCAGATTCTAGCCTGGCTATCACAGCATGGCTATTTTAGTGGGCTCACAACATAAAACCCACACACATACACACACATACACACTCACACACACAGAGTTACAAACATATATGGGACGGTGGAAAGAAATATGAAACAACTATTAAAGCTACTAGGAAATATGTTTAAAAACAGTAGTCAAAAACACTAATGGGCCATTAGGATATTATTTATAGATTAATAATCTCTGCATGAGACTATTTCATTCAGAGGCTCTGTGATGAGTGTATTAGGGCTGGCCTGGGTATTAAATGTTGAGATTGATATATGATTTTCCTCAGCTGCTATAACTTGTAAAATAAATCATTCATACAGTTGGTGACTCATGCAATCCATTTCAGCATGCTCTGTTACATGTTAGGAGACTTTTATTTAATTTAAGCATTTTCATTTTTGTGGATTTTGATTGTATACTGTCTAGTTCTGAGTCTCGGGCAATTGTTATAATAAGGTTACTAGTCAGAAGCTGCAGATAAAGAACAGCAATTCGATAATTAAAAGGCAACCAAAAATGCAATCTGTTGAGTAGCAAAAAAAAAAAAAAAAAAATCCAATCTGAAAGTGCATGAAAATGGGCTGAAAGCCAAAACTATTAATACAAAATGTGATTGTTTCCAGCGGTGAACCATATGTGTTGGGCTCCTGTTTACACAGGGGGTCTTGTAAGAGGATCAGACCCCCAGAATTAGGCAGGAGAGTCCTGAGTTTTATCATCCCACAGTTCCTAGAATTCCTTTTGTTAATACTTTCAGGGCTTTATTAGACCAGATCCTAATCTTTCCTCTTTCTCTTTGTTCCTTCCCTTATCTGCTGCCATTCCTACCTCCTACATGCATTTCCATGTTCAGAAAAAGTCAGTCTTTTGAGGGCAAAGACCCAGACTTTTTCTTCTTTGCATGTCTTTATAAACATCTTTGGGAATTGCCTGTTCACTTCTGCTTCCTCACCCTAGTTCAAGCCACAGCTTCTCACACTGTCCCCTCTGGACTTGTACATCCGGCCTTACGCCTCCCCCTTCCCATGCCAACCCCGTCTTACAAAGTCTCCAGCCAGCAGCCAGAGTGATCTTGTTGCCACACAAATCCGACCATGCCGTGCCTGTACTTAAAACAGCTTCCCATGACTCCAAACTCCTCCATAGTACGAGGGCACTGCCTGGTCTGGCTCTAGCCTGCCTCGCCAGCCCTCCCTAGAACTTTCTCCTTCTGGATTGCTGCACTCTACCTTTCAGATCCTAGAACACATTGTGCTCCTTTCCACCTCAGGGCAGGTGTACACACGGCTCCCTCTGAGTCTGGAAGACTTTCGACCAGATCCCAGTCCTTTAGGAATCAACGGCAACGTTACTTCCTCAGACCAGCCCTCCGAGAATCCCAGCCTAGATCAAGTCTTGTTATTGTTTGTTCTCAGAGCAATTTTTATTTATCCGTCTCAGGACTTATCACAATTGTGAAATTTTACTTGTATAATTCATTCATTTCTTCAACATTTTTGAGCACCTACTATGTGCCCAATGTTGAATATATACTTACGAACAAGACAGGCAAGGTCCCTGTCCCCAAAGAGTTTATAATCTGGGAAGGATGGAGGAATGCGGGGATGACCAGAAACAAGAAACTAAGAAATGCATATATAATTGCAAGTCGTAGTAAGTACTCAAAGGAAAAGAACAGGTGTCATGAGAGATGAATGCAGGAGGACCTACTATAACTAAGGAGTTAGGGGAGACCTCTCCAAGAAGACGAGTTCTATATTAAGACCCAAGGGAGAGAAGAAGTCAGCCATGGAAATGCCTTTGCACATGCTGTTCCCTCTGCTGGGGGTGGGAAATTGGGTGGGAAAGAGTTTGACACATTGAGAAGAATGAAAGAAGCCAGGATGATTGGAATGCAGTAAGTGAGGGGGAAGGTAGGCAGGG
>RJWJ010028574.1:0-21321 GCA_004363605.1 Indri indri | reverse complement strand
CCTGTAATCTTAGCACTCTGGGAGGCCGAGGCAGGAGTATCGCTTGAGCTCAGGAGTTCAAGACCAGCCTGAGTAAGAGTGAGACCCTGTCTCTACTAAAAATAGAAAAATTATCTGGGTGTGGTGACGTGCACCTGTAATCCCAGCTACTTGGGAGGCTGAGGCAGGAGAATCGCTTGAGCCCAGGAGTTGGAGGTTGTTGTGAGCTAGGCTGATGCCACGGTACTCTAGCCCAGGTGACAGAGCGAGACTCCATCTCAAAATAAATAAATAAAATAAAAATTAGAACTTGTTAAAATCAAATGATAAATTTGTATTAAATAATCATTTTATGGGTTTCTCAGCAGCCACATGTGTATGCATGTCTTAGAAATGAACTCTGGTTTGCTCATATCTTTTGTTAAAGGAGGGTTGAAGGTGCTAGGGAATGACCCACTGGGCCATTTGGCTGCTGACCTCCAGGATCTACCCTGGTCCCAGACAGCCCCCAGTGTTCTTCCTGCTATTTGTCTTTCCTCCAGGCCTCAGAGGCTCAGCCTGCTCCTGTCTCCTCCACTTTTCAGAGTTGTTCCCACTCACTCTGCCCCTAGGGTTTTTACTCTGAAGCCTGGCAGTGGCTTCAGCATTTCCCTTTTTTTTTTCTTTTAAATCTTAAAAAACTTTTTATTAAGGTACAATATACATGCAGAAAAGTGTGTGTATTATAAAGGTACAGCTTGATGAATCATCACAATTCATCATCCCCATGTAACCAGCACCCAGATGAAGAAACAGAGCATTCCAAGCACCCCTCATGCCCCAGACAGCCATTATCTCTCCCTAAGGATAATCATTGTTCTGACTTCTGACATCTAAGATTAGTTTTTCCTGTTGTTCTGCTTTTATGCTTGGAATCATATACTTGTTTGTGTCTGGCTTTTTTCTCGCAACGTTATGTTTAAGAAATTAAGCCACGTTGTTGCATATAGTTACAGATCATTCATTCTTGTTGAACAGTATTACACTAAATGAATATACCACAATTTGTTCTTTCTCCTGTTGGGCATTTGGATAGTTTCTAGTTTGGAGTGATTACAAATAGCCCTGCTGTGAACAGTCTCATACGTATTTTTTGGAGGTGCACAGGCACGTTCCTTTTTGTTTGTTTTTTTCACCTAGTGTTATTGAGGTATCATTGACAAATATAGCCCTTTCCTTCTTAATGATGTTACTACTGATAATGATTTATAAATAGGTAGAACAAAAATAATAGCCATGAGGAAGTTGCAAAGCTTACTGCTCAGTGGTAGTTGTTAGCCCACTATTTTTCAAACTGGATTGCCCCTTTTTATTGGGTTATGTAATAAAGTCGTGGTTTACAATCAACATATCAAAGACATCAACAGAATAGAAAATATCAGAGGCATTAAGATGAAGTATATATGTATAAATAATGTGAATTATATTTCTTTGTGTCACAATGAAAATTTGAAGGCCACACTATTGGGCTATGCGTCTAGACTCCCTCTGGACTGGAAGGTGGAAGTCTTCAGCTTCCATTCTACTGGCAATCAGAATGATTGAACTTCCCCTCTCATTCTTCAGCTGATAGAATCATAATAGAATAATTGGCCTCTCTTGGCTGCAGTGGGCAGTTTCATCTCTGAGCACCTCTAGATTGGTGGACAGCAAGGTGATCCTTCTGAGTTCTCCCTCCCAGAAGCAGAATTGTTGCAAAATGACCTTAAAATACAAGTTGGCACTGGGGCAAAATCTGGCCTGAAGATAATTTAGTCTGGTCTGTACAATGTGCTTAAATTATTTTCAATTACAGTTGACCCTTGAACAACGTGGGGATTAGGGGTACTGATGGCCTCCACGTAGTCAAATCCACATATAACTTCTGACTCCCCCAAAACTTAACTACTAATAGCCTACTATTGACTGGAAGCCTTACCAATAACCTAAACAGTCGATAAACACACATTTTCTGTGTTATATGTATTGTATACTGTATTTTTATGATAAAGTAAGAGAAAAGAAAATGTTAAGAAAATCACAAGGAAGAGAAAATAAATTTGCTATTTGTTAAGTGGAATTGGATTATCATAAAGGTCTTCATCCTCATCATCTTCACATTGAGTAGGCTGAGGAAGAAGAAGAGGAGAAGTTGGTCTTGCTGTCTCAGGGCTGGCAAAGGCAGAAGAAAATCCACATACACATGCACCCATGCAGTTGTTCAAGGGTCAACTGTATTTGCTTTTATTTATAATACAAGTTGGTAGATTTCATGTAAAAATCCAAATTTCACCCTTTCTTGCGTTCAAGTAATCTCTGGCCTGCATAGTTACATGGCAGCATCCATCTGAAGCCCTTCAGATGACCAGGGGCATCCTCTCTCGTGTGCCACAACCCCCCATGTCTGCCCCCTTGCTTCACTTATTTCTGTTGCTTGCCTGGCCTTCTTTTTTTTTTTTTTTCAAGACAGAGTCTCACTCTGTTGCCCGAGCTAGAGTGCTGTGGCGTCAGCCTAGCTCACAGCAGCCTCAAACTCTTGGGCTCAGGCAATCCTACTACCTCAGCCTCCCGAGTAGCTGGGATTACAGGCATGCGCCACCATGCCCGGCTAATTTTTTATATATATTTTTATTCGTCCAGCTAATTTCTTTCTATTTTTTTAGTAGAGATGGGATCTCGCTCTTGCTCAGGCTGGTCTCAAACTCCTGAGCTCAAACGATCCGCCCGCCTCGGCCTCCCAGTGTGTTAGGATTACAGGTGTGAGCCACGGCGGCCGGCCTTGCCTGGTCTTCTGTAGGCGGTTGCCTTTATCACTCTTGCCCCACAGAACACACAGGTGGAGGAGGCCTGGCGGTGGACTGTGGATAAAAGAACTGTGGTTTTTCCCCTTCCCTTAACTAAAGTGAAGAGTGATCATTTTAATTAGTGCTTATTGGGAGCCAGGCCCTCAGGACATTTTCTTGGGGTCCCCCCATATTTTATCTTTATTTAAATGCCTCTGACCTTTCATTAAGTATAGAGCTATCAACGTTGTTTGTCATTGTTTCATTGTATTATTTGATTTATTACCACGGGTACATACTAGAATATCATAGATATTATGTAGTGACCTTGAAAGATATTCACAATATGTTATTATTACATGAGAAAAGCAAATTGCAGAGTAATGGATATTATACATCTCATTTTTATGTAGGATTTGATCTTTTAGTGCAGGAGTCAGCAAGCTTTTTTGGTAAAGGGCCCGATAGTAATATTTAGGCTTTGTGGACCACGTGGTCTCTGTTACAACTACTCACAACTATAAACAATACTTAAATGGGTAAGTGCCACTATAACCATCATTCCCACTCCTAACACGGCTATCCTGCAGTGTTCCAATAAAACTTTATTTACAAAAACAGGCAAGTCATAGTTTGCCAACTCCTATTTTAGAGTATCTGAGGACTCAAATCTTCAGTGTCTAAGGTTTAGGGTAATATATGTTACTTTGAAATAGGAGAAGGTAGAAACAAGAGGCAGATCAGAAGATCATTTGAGTTCTGGGGTTCTGAATATGCTCTGTTTGGTGAAGAACCATCTGAGGATGAAGAGTTTCACATCTCTGTCTTTCTCCAACAGACACAGGGCCAGGACCTCAGCACAGTTTCACCAGTAATCATCTTCGAGTCAATATTCCAGAATTCAGATGATACAGCAATTCAGGAAGATCCACGACAGACAGGTGTGTTAACGTGGACTCATCCTGCCCCCATCTCAGCACTTGTTGACACACCGAGTGACAGGCACAGAGAAATATCCCAGTCAGTTAGCTTAAATGAAGCGGGCTTCCCGGTAAGGGTCAGAAAAGTATAGGCCTTTTCATTCAATTCCATCTTTTCCCCTATGTCCCTCGGTCCTGAAAAAGAGGGTCTTCTTTCCCAGAATCTCTCGTTGGCTTTAAAAAATGGGAGGAGCTGTGAGCTCTTTCTTCTAATGTGATAATACCCTGTTCATGAGTGGAGAGGACCCACAAACTGAGCTTTGGATGCATAGATCATACTGTGTTTGAATGAAAATTTCTCTGTAAAACTTCACAGTAGTCAGAAAGTATATTTATTGGTCATGCCAAGAAAAGGATGTCTAGTCTCTTTTCCAGAAAAGCCTTAGGACACTTTGACACTTTTTTTATGGTTATACCTATACTAGGTCTTCACATTTAGAAAGTGAGCTTGATTGTGAAACCTGATACTTTGAAAAGCAGAAAGCCACCCTGCCAGCCATGAAGGAATTGGCTCTAATGGGCTTTAGCTGTCTTTTGTTTAGCCCGTAATGACTGTGTTTTTGTGACTCCTCTAAGGCTTGGGATATGTATATATATTTCTATTTCTTTTTCTTGCCAGCTGCCTTGATTGAAAGTTTTAATGGTGATGCAGAGTCAGTCAGTGATGTTCCGCCACCCACAGGAAATTCAGCATCTTTATCTCTTCCACCTGTACTGCAGCCTGGCATCTCCGAGCCACCCCAGCCTCTACTACCAGCCTCAGCTCCGTCTGCTCCTCCGCCTGCTCCCTCCCTAGGAACTGGTTCCCAGCAATCTGCATTTGGCAACGCCCCTGCTCTCTTACAACCTCCAGAAGTGCCTGTTCCCCACAGCACACAGTTTGCTGCTAATCATCAACAGTTTCTTCCGCACCCCCAGGCACCGCAGCCCATCGTACCGGGACTTTCTGTTGTTGCTGGGGCATCTGCATCAGCAGCGGCGGTGGCATCAGCTGTGGCAGCACCAGCCCCACCACAAAGTACTACTGAGCCCCTGCCAGCCATGGTCCAGACTCTGCCCCTGGGTGCCAACTCTGTCCTAACTAATAATCCCACTATAACCATCACCCCAACTCCCAACACGGCTATCCTGCAGTCCAGCCTAGTCATGGGAGAACAGAACTTACAATGGATATTAAATGGTGCCACCAGTTCACCACAAAACCAAGAACAAATTGTAAGTATTATGTATAAACATACCCAGTGGGGTGAAGTATATTTACATTGGTGACATGTTCAGAGGCTTTTACTTCACAAAGGAAAATGGCTATCATATCCACCCTGATACACATCATTCTGCCTCTTAATCATTTTCCCCATAATCGAATAGTATAAATGTGGGGAATGCTGTGGTCAGTACCTACAATAAGGAGGCAGAGAAACAGCCTTTAAGTTTACCTAGCAGGAGGCACTTGAACAAACATTCCTATTAATATTGCAATCTAATCGCCTCATCTCATAATATGGAAAGCAGTCAGCAAATGCCAGAGGCTCAAGAATATTTCAGAAAAGCAGATTGTCTCCAAGGCAGAGCCAGACTGATGTGAGGGACTGATGTGACCCAGCCAGATGGAACCAGGCAGCAGTGGCCAAATCAGAGAAATCCTCTGTGCTGCCAGAGCCACCATAGAACCATTTTCTGAGGAAGCGTTTGGTCTTGATGACTATGGACATGACTTGGTCATTCAATTAAATATATTTCGAAAGCCTAATATTTGCCAGATGCCACATTGGATACTCTGGAGGATTCACAGAAAAGTGAAAAACATGATTTCTTATTCATAAAGACTTACATTATAGTTGAAGAGGCTAAAATGTGTAAAAGAAAGTTAATATTACCTGTAGGTAAAGTGCCAAATCATAGTAATGGTAACAAAAAAAATAAGAAAAGCTATAATTTATTGAATCCTTACTATGTGTAAGGACTTACTGTGCTAAGCACTTTTTAAAATCAAGGCTTCTAGCATGTGTCAGTTATTAACTATGTATATTATTTTTTAGATTACTTTTTTTTTTTAAGATTTTATGGAACAGATAGTATAGCTATGAGTTCCCATGTACCATTTTCTCCTCACCAGTTTCCCCTGTTATTAACATCTTACATCAGTATGATACCTTTGTTACAATTGATGAAGCAATATTGATACATTATCATTAACTAAAGTCCACAGTTTACATTAGAATCCATTCTTTGTGTTGTATTCTTCGTTGGTTTTGACAGATGCATAATGTCATGTATCCACCATTACAGTATCCAGAATAGTTTCACCACCCTAAGAATTCCCCGTGTTTCACTTAGCCATCCCTTCCCCTCCGCCAGCAACCAATGATCTTTTTACTGTCTCTGTATATCTCTATGTCGCACTAAGCACACATTAACATATTACAACGATCCTAAGAGTTAGGTGTGATTTTACCAATGGAGAGATGAGATCCAGAGAGGTTCAGTGACTGGGTGAAGGTCACACAGCTCATAAGTGGCAAAACTGGGATAGGCAGGCTGACCTCAGAGTCTATGCTCTTGGCTACTACATTGTGCTGCTAGGTGAGGGGTCACACCCTAAGGACTTGTTGAGTGGCCATACAGGTCAGGTGAGCCTTGAGACCTGAGTAGGAATTAGATGGAGAAGGGGATGTACTAGGTAGGAGAATCTGTGGGCGGATGTATGCTGCTATCAAACAAACTGGAAAGGCAGTTTAGAACTAAATAGTGAGAGCATTCAGATTCCAGAAGTCGGGGCCAACCACCTCTAGAGGCAGCCTATTTCCATCTTCACATGGCCTGAGTCATTTGAAAGGTTTTTCCCAGTATTGTGACCCAATCTGCTTCCATGTAGTTTTTATTGTTTTGTCTGGACAAATGTCATTCCTTTTCCATAGACTTCATTTTAATATATTTAAATATGGGTCTCATTTCTCCATCATTATTTTATAGCATCATCTCCTATAACTTAGCCAAAAGCTTTCACTTTCCTCCCAGACTCATCTTAGAGGTGGTTTTTTTTTTCCTTAAAGGAATAAAAGACAAAGCCCCTTTAACATAAGACTTGAAGAAAGCAGAAACTGTTTAGCCAATTTAATAGGAAATGTACTACAGTGATAAGGGTGATTTTCCAGGTGTAAGTTTGTTGTCCTACTTAGTAGTAATAATATAAATAGCTAGTGTTTACTGCATGTTCATCATGTGCCAAGTGCTCAGCATGCTTCATCTCATTTAATCCTCACAGGGGCCTTTGAGAAGGTCTTTGGTTATTGTCTTAGTCCATTTTCTATTGCTTATAATAAGATACCTGAAAAGGATTTTATTTCTTACGGTTGTGGAGGCTGAGAAGTCCAAGGTTGAGGGGCTGTATCTAGTGAGGCCATCATGTTGGTGGGAACTCTGTAGAGTCTCAAGGCAATGCAGGATATCACATGGCAAGGTGGCCGATCATGCTAGCTCAGCTCACTCGCTCTCTCTCTCTTTTTTTTTTTTCTTGTATAAGAGACAGGATCTCACTATGTTGCCCAGACTGGCCTCAAACTCTCAAACTCCTGGGCTCAAGTGATCCTCCCACCTCAGCCTCCAGAGTAGCTGGGTCCATGGGTGTATACCACCATGCCCAGCTTCTCTTCCTCTTATAAAGCCACCAGTCCCACTCCTGTGATAACCTGTTAATCCATTAATCAATGAATGAATCAATCCATTCATGAGGGCTCAGCCCTCATGGCCCAATCACCTCTTAAAGGCCCTACCTCTCAATACTGCCACATTGGAGATTAAATTTCAACATGAGTTTTGGAGGGGACAAATATTTAAACGCTAGCATTTATTTTCCATTTTTATACAGAAGGAAACTAAGACTCTAAGAAATTAAATCACTTGCCTGACATCAACAACTGATAAGTGGCAGAACTTGGATTTGAATCCAGGTGTGGCTGAGTCCAGGGCCCACCCTTGAACCATCCTGTGCAGCTTACAGCACATTGCCCAGGGCCTTCATGGGCTGCCTACCTGTGAGAGGAAGCCTTAGCCTGATTAAGCATGCTGCTTAATCCCCGAGGGGAAAAAATGAACTTTCCAGCTTTCATAGAAGTATTAGGGGGCAGAGGGGGAGATGAAAGCCTGGAAGGAAAGCTAGCCCTGGGGTTCCCTCTGAAAAGACTATCGGTTTGAGAAAAGCAACCTTGGGAGGAGCCTTTGGACGCACAGAACCCACTGGATTAGGCAGCTGGGAGACAGCCAAGTAGTAGGGTACAGAGCTAGCTACATTGTCAGCACTGAATGTCAAACAGTGCAGTGACCTCATGTCAGAGCACAAACAAAACATCACTCAGTACAAAAATCCCTAAACACTGAGGATTTTTTGTCCTCTTGGATGACCATTATAATTCAGGTCCTTGGAAATCTGCCAGATTACAGTGGCCATAAATGTGATTTTTGTCTTTTTTTCAGCAGCAAGCATCTAAAGTCGAGAAGGTGTTTTTTACCACTGCAGTACCAGTAGCCAGTAGCACAGGTATGTAATTCCATGTTAGTCTTAAGAGAAAGTCGATTTTCTGGGCCCCTTGAGGCACAGTTAATTATTGCTTTGCCTCAGTTTTTTAAAACTTTAAAAATCGTTAAACAGCCTCAATTAAATTCATCACATTTTATTGTTTATTAGAGTATTTCATTTTCTCACAACTATTAGAAGGTAATGTACTTCTGGCATATATACCATGTTTAACATTCCTTAAGTAGCAATAGTTTTTTACCTTTCAGATACAACTTGTAAATGCAGAAAAAAGTTTGAATCACAGTTAATGCTAAAGAGGGCAGCTGTTAATTCACTGGACTCTTTTCTAATTACAGTAATGAAGAAATAGTATCTGGGTCAGAGACTCATATAGAGCTGAAAGTTCCTTTATTCAAACTCTTGCTTTTATAGATTAAGAAACTGAGACCCAGAAAAATAAAATGACTGCCCCAAAGTCATAAATGAATTTGTGGTGGAGCCAAAGCACTAGTTCCCAGGCCTCTCAATCCCCACTCTGTTCTCCTGCCTGTTGGTCTTTGGCTCTGTTGAGACACAGAAAGCCTGGCTGAATTCAGCATGCATGTGCACACCACACGTGAGAGAGAGAACGAACATGAATGAGAATGTGCGGGCATGCAAGGAGACGGACACCTACTGTGTGTCAGACACTGGGGCTGCAAAGATAAATGAGATGTCCTAAAGGAGCTCAGTCTCTCAGGCAGGCAGAACTAAGCCAGTCCCGTACAGCATGGAGAGAGGCATGGAAGGAAGGCAGCAGCACTGTGCACGTGTGCCAGGTAGCTTGGTGCCGGCTTCACCTGGGCTAGCCCTCTGCATAGGCCTGCAGAGAGGGAGGGAGTGAGCTGGGGCTTGAAAGATGAGTTAAGTTCTCCAGAAGAAGAGCAGCATCTGGGGATTTTAGGCATAAGGAAGAGCCCGTAGGCCCAGAGGTATAAAGAACATGTCAGGAAAAGGTGGGTGTCCACTGTGGCTACATGGAGGGTACGGCAGAAAATGGCTGGAAATGAAGCTGAAAATACAAGGTCATCTCAATTGTGTGTGTAGCTTTCTAAAGAAGGGGGGCTTTGTCATATAGGGCTGGGGAGTGTCAGAAGCTTTTTACCTGAGAGGGAACGTGGTCCAGTTTAAAGCTGAACAAAGCCTGGAGCATGGCATCCATCCTTCCCACTGTTCCTGCCTCCTGGCACTCAGCTCTCACCTCGTCTACGTACCCCTGCCCCTCACGCCCCCACCCTGCGGCTACTTGAAGAGCAGTCTCTCTTGCCTCTCTCGCAGGGAGCTCTGTACAGCAGATTGGCCTCAGTGTTCCTGTGATCATCATCAAACAAGAGGAGGCATGTCAGTGTCAGTGTGCATGCCGGGACTCTGCAAAGGAGCGGGCGTCTGGCAGGAGAAAGGGCTGTTCTTCCCCACCCCCTCCAGAGCCGAGCCCCCAGGCTCCTGACAGGCCCAGCCTGCAACTACCACCGCAGACTTTTTCCTCACCTCCTGTCTCCCTGTCATCATCCTCCACCGTGCCCTCCTCCTGTGAGCAGAGCAGACAAGCAGAGACTCCTTTAGACCCTCAGACAGAAACGTTAAGTGCCATGGATGTGTCAGAGTTTCTGTCCCTCCAGAGCCTGGACACTCCGTCCCATCTGATTCCCATTGAAGCACTGCTGCAGGGGGAGGAGGAGATGGGCTTGGCCAGTGGCTTCTCCAAGTGAAGGGCCCATGTGTGCACACCTCCTGGACAGGAGGCAAGCAGGAGGCAAGTGGGTGTGATTCCTGCCATCACGGGTCAGAAATTTGAAGGATGAAGAAATCTACTGTTTGAAATCCTCACTTTTCAGATGTATTTTCTTTATTCACATCCCAGGAGCATCCATTTTAAGGAACTAATCTTTGGGGAAAAAAAACAAAAAACAACAACAAAAAAAAGCTAAGTTATAAATGAACTGTTTGGCTGCACTGTATGTCACTTTTGCTTGTCGTCATGTGAACTTGGAAATTAAGGTTACTCGTATGCATAAAAATTCTAAATGAAAGGGTGTGGTTTTTCCATCAATCTGGTACTGCCCATCACTTGCACTGGGGTCTTTGTGGATTGGGCAGGAGAGTTCGGTGTGTTGGGTGTTGCTCCTCCCTGTGTATCTTTTGATTCTGAGGCTGACTTTTGCTCGGAAGGCCAGACCTGCGCTCCATCAAAGAGGGCAGTGGCAAAGGCCAGTGAGACAACTGTGAGTTGGACAGGGTTCGGTGAGATGGCCTTGTTGTTTGCGCTTGGTGTCGGTGGAGCTCAGGGTGGATAATGCAGGGGTCATCCTGCAGCCCTCTTCAGCATAAATGGGCAGCTGAAGGCCTGGCCCACAGGCTGCTGGCATGACCTGGTTCTGCAGAGGCCCTAGGCAAGTTGTTGACTGCTGTCTGTCGATGACGTGTGTACAGAGCAGGCTCTAGCAACACGATCAGTCTTTACCTTCCTGGTTCTTTCTGTCTCTCAGTTGCCAGGGCTTGCAGATTGCAGTGAATTTTCCTTGGGGAACATCCCTGTTTTTGTCCTAGGGCGAACATGTGGTTTATGGCCAGTTGCTGGTTGGTGGTCTGCCTTCCTTTTAATGGTATTTGCTTCCTCAGAGCAGAAGGGCTGCATTTGGTTTATCAGGAGAAGGTGCAGATTTAAGGCAGTAGGTGTGAGGCGGCATGTAATCGGCAGGCCAGGTGTCCTGGTTCGAGGTTCTAGCCAGGCTTTTGGTTGCCCTCTCCCATCTCTGCCCCTCATCCCTCTGGATTTTGCATACAGCCTAGTACAGTGCAAACGAGGATGTGACTTGCTCAGCTTAGTCATGTGATTTCTAAACAAAAAGAAAAAAACATAAAACGATGATCTTCTACTCAGGGTAAAACAAAACAAAAAATTCCCCTTCCACCAAAAAGCCTGAAATGTTGCAATAAGTTATCTCATTTGGAATGTTTCATTAAGTTGTGTTATAGGAAAAAAAAATTGTGTGTGTGTGTGTGTGTGTGTGTGTGCGTGCGTATAGAATTATATCCGTCTGCCTTTGGCTCCAAGTCATTGCCTCTTAAAATAAAACATAAAATACAGTCCACACTAGAATGGAAAGTTTCTCTCAACTGGCTATATTAATATAGTCATGAGTGCTCACCAAATTCACCAAGCTCAGAAGCTAGGCATGGCCTGAGGTGTGGAATAGGCCTATGCCTCCAAAGAGCCTTTGCCTGCCTTGTGTGAGTAGCAGTGTTCCACAAACAGGGCTGCTCTTCCGAGTCAACAGTGTCAGGCAGAAGGCAGCCATGACTTTGCCTTGCATTTCCACTTCCTAATGTAGGAAAATCTTCATTGGTCACTCTCCTGTTCTCTGAGCCATTGCCCAGGGACAGCCAACACAGTATGCAGAGCAGATAATTTACCTTGGAGCCAGAGGCCCTGCCTTCATCCAGGATGTTCAGGGATAGACTTGGACCAGAGGGCAGTGGTGGTGAATGTTGTTACTGCCTTGAGGAGAAATGGGCTTAACTATAACCAGCTGACTTCTCATTCCAGGAGTCTAGCCAGGAGAATTGATTACTTTTTGACCTTCTGCAATCCCCTCCCCAAAAGGCTGGTGGGTTCTAGGGACCATGGACCTCAGCAGAAGTTGCAAAGGCAGGAGGAATCTTCTGTTACCACAGTGGGTTAGTCCTCCTGGAAAACCAACTGCTGAGCCCAAGTTATCCTTGGACACTTCTGGGCCTTGCAACCATAAGAAGCTTTGAGATCGGGCCCTTGCTGTTTACGACTTCTAAGAGAGTAGTGGATGGGACCCCAAAGTTAGCCTGTACCAGAGGGCAATAATGACTGTCCCACTTGTCCATCCTATGTTTAGCTGAGATTTGGGCTCCCTGGGAGCTGAGGTGGGAATAGGAGCCCAGGGAAAGACATTTGAGGTGTCCATGGTTTAAATATTATTTCTTCCTGGCTAGCCAGGGCTGTGCTTATGTTGGGCCCTGCCCAGGTCGGTGGCCTTTCCACTCTCCAAAGACTGGGGGTGATGAAGAAGCATCTTAAACAGTGTTTAGCTTGACAGATTTTTCCAGCTGAAGAAGTTTAAGTATCTGCCTTTTGAGAGTGACTTTAGATTACAAGAGAGACTATCAGATCTTAATCAGCTTTGAAAAATCAGGAATGTGCTTAAAATGCCAGTGAGTGGTTGTGAAGAGATTTATTCCCCAGGCTAGGCAGTCTTTCCCTCCTCTCCTAGTGCTTTCCACCCCCCACCCCTTCCATAAGCCTGGCCTTTAGTGCCAAGGACCTTGGAGAAGACAGGGCCCCTGGCTAAACTGGAGCCAGAAAGAACCTTCATGGAGAGTGGTTTTCCAAACATGGGAGTGAACCTAGGGTGAGTTTAGCGGGGGTCTGCAGAAGTCTAGCAGGTAAAATCAAGCCTTTTCTTCTTCCCATGGTAAACTTAACCATTTTCACCTTGTAGATTTATACTTCAAGCTCCCACTAGCCTCTCCAGGTAGACTGCCCCTTTAAAGGGTGCTCAGCACCAGGGACTGGTGTTCATGGGTTTAGGAGGTGGTAAGGAAACTCTGGCTGGCACCACCAAACTGCCTTAGTGAATTTGGCCCTTCCCAGGCAGGTAGGTGGGGGGCGGGGGGGCATTGAGAGAAAGTGGCCCAGTCTTTCCTGGCAGGGTCTGGCCACTCTTGTGGGGGCACCACTAGTTTGGTGACAGAAGTGGTGTCATTTCTGAATTCCACCTTCTTTTAGAAGGAGATCGTGGTACAAAGCCCAGGAGGGGCCTTAAGATGTGAAGACTTCTCTGGGTAGAAGGCAAGGGGCATCTCTTTCACCTCTGGGAAAGACGGTAGATTGGAGAGTTTTATTTTCAGGGTCAAGGCTGTGGACCAATGGGGATAATAGAAGGTGGGTGAGTTTTCCTGAGAGACTCTGTATAATGCTGAATGTGTCCAGAGGGACAAGTTTGCAGAACCTCATATTGGTATATTAAATAATAAAATAAAAAAGCACTTTAGGTTATTTTATCTTTAACCCAATTGCTGCAATTTCTTTTGTGTGTGTATATATATACATATATATACTTTACACAAAGTTTTATTTTTTGCTCAGAATAAAAAGTTAAATTGAGGTGTGAAAAGAAAAGCACTTACCTTGGTGCAATATGTGTAGCTTGACAGTCGTTGTCCCATGTGGCCCTGGCCTGGCCCCGTTTTTCCACTTGAACAGCCCTGTGCTGTGAGGTTGTTCATAGGGAAACACTATTATGCATTCTCCGCAACTGCTCAATCTATGCAAGCCTTCCCTGTGTGCCCCGGGGCGCCCCTCAGGCTCTCTGAAGATCTGCTGTGGGTCCTGTTTTCCTCTGCTGACTGTTGAGGCCTGTTTTCCTCACCTCTTGATCGCTTGCCATCTTTCCCCTCTTCACCATTGCAAAGTGATGCCTGAAAGGAAGGAACAGGTTGTTCCTAGGTAGAAACCTGGCACCTTCTAGACTTTTATATTTATAATCATGTCCATTGTCCTTAATCTTAAAGACTTCTCCAGAGTCACTGAAACCATTGATTTGTGGAACTGCAACAATATTGCTCAAGAGTTTACAATTTTCTTACACCACCAATCAGAAATATGTTTGGGGAGGTGTTGGTGGTAGTAGGGAGGCAACATGAGCCATTTCCATACTGCTCCCTGTACTACCTGTGTTGGTTCCTTAAGCAAAAAGGTCTCCAGCCTTCATTAAATCCAGTAAATAAAGCTTTTACTAATCTGTTTTATCAACTTTCTTCCTTCTCCACCTTCATCCATTTTATCTTCAATTCTCAGGCTATAGAATAGAGAAGTTTTAAAATATACTCCAGCCAAAGCAGAAAGATTTTCATAGATACAATATGCAAATTGTTCTGCTGTGACATAGATTAGAAATTGTCCACTCCTTAATATTGGCACAGGAGTGGGGGGCAGTGCGCAACAAAACTGAGTTATGCATATTTCTGATTGGTCAGTCATTTTAGCCTGTTTCCTCTTGCATACTTTTGCGGGAGAGAGGAAAAGGGTCCTGTATTTCTTCTCATCCTCTTAGGGAAAGCTGATGACCAGAGTCTGGGCATTTCTCACTGTTACTCCTGTTCAAGAGAGGGCTTCTCAGTCTGCACTGAAAAATGCAAATTAAACTGGATCTTTATGTCAATGTGTACATAGTACAAGCTTTTTTACTGGAAGTGAGGTTCAAAACCACACACTGCCCTTTTGGTGGTGTGCCTGCTGGGCCAAAAATTGGGTGATAATGTAGTGTCACTTTCTCAGCTCAATGCAGTTTCTACTTTTTCTTATGGGAAAATTTTTCATAAAACCTTTTTGCACCAAAACCCAGGGATGTTTTTTGCAATATCCTTGTTATTGTTGTAGTGATGCCAAGTCAGAGGCTTCTCTTGCCCTTTTCCTCCTGTGTTCTTAGGCCTCCCAAGGGCTGTTCAACTCAACAGTCTACATCCTTTGTTGTGTTTTGAAGAATGTGGGAGTGGGGGTCAGAGTTCAAGGTGGCTGTTCCCTTATCTTGTGAATTCCTCCTAGTCCCTGTATGGGGAAGGTGGCTGGAAACAGATTTTTGCTAAATCGCTGGTTTAGATCCTCCAACCAGGAAAGGCAAGAGCCCATGAGAGCCTTCTTTTTTGACACACACTAATCATTGGCCGGGGTCTTGGTGACAATTTTTTAAATCCTAAATAGTTTTATTTGGATTATGTAAAAGTCTATCAAGTTTATTTAAGTGTGAAACATGGGAACAACAGACTTCCACTGAGCGATATGAAAACGTTACAGGTTCAGTACTTCCAAAGGAAGAAACCTCCAAACCCAAAAAAGAATAAATATGAATTTGTATTTTTGAAGAATGTGAAATAATGGTGTTTGCTTAATTGCTCATTTTGTATAAACTTAATATTGTACTTTAAAATATCTGCTACGAAGTGAAAATTTAACTTTTTGGAATTGAAAAAGCAATATTAAATACTAATGAAATCCTAATTAAAAGCTTATTTAAATCTGGTAGTATCTGTGGCATTTCTTCCCGACCCTGCCCATGGTTGACATTTTTCCACCACTCCCCCCTGCCCAGCCATCAGAGTCTTAGAGAAGGGACAGAAAGGAAAGGCCGGTCACCAGGAGAGTCTGCAGGTTTCCTTTTAATCAAGGCTCTGCTGAAGGTGTTTTGTGGGGCTAAGAGCCCCCAAAGCATGAAATGGTCACGTAACACCACCTAGATCCCCCATAGCAGGCCAGACCACTCTGGCTAGCACTGCTAGTCCGCCCAAATCCGGGTAATCAGACTGGGTATTCGTTGGCTACATTTCAAAGCCCAGCACTGCTTTCAGCCAGGATGAAGTGGGAGTGAACCCAGCTGCTAGCAGAGCTGCCACCCCAGGCTGAGAGCCAAGTACCAGCCATTGCCAGTGAAGACTGGCCCCTTTATTGAAGGGAGTTGTTCAGAGTCCAGCCACCAGCCCTGGGGAGGGGAGAGAAGTCAGGACATCCGGTACGGGGATGGTCAGGCCTCCGCAGCTCCATCGCCAGCATCCTTTGGAAAGCCACCTCTGGTGGAGACAGCTGGCTGGGGGGGCGCTCCCGGTTTGGCTGAGACGTTCTAGTTGGAACAGAAAGGAAAAAAGTGAGGCTGGGAGGAAAGGCCTTGGATTGGGCCCAAAAGGATATGGCCACTTGGCATTTGGATAGTATTAACTTTTCCAAAACCTCTCGCCAGATCGAAGGAGGTTAGGGGTAAAGCGGTGGGGACACTCTTGCCCCACTTCAGGGGAAGCTAGGGCTTGGCCAGTCTACCCAGTGGGCAGATCCCACCCCCCCCACCCCCGAGGCCCAGCCCGGGGTGGGCACTGACCCCGCCACCAGCCGGCTCCGGGCGCCGGCGGCCCAGCTGCCGCAGCATCTCCTCACAGGCGGCGATGGTGTCCAGGAGCTGTCGCTGCCTCTGTTCCACCGCGTCCAGCAACTGCTGGGCGCGCTCATCCCGGGGCGGCTGCGGGGGAGGCCTCCCGCCGAGCCCGAGCCCCGCCTTCCCGCGGTCCACGCCGGCAGCCTCCCTACCCGGGAGAGAGCGAGAGACAGACGGTCAGGGCCGGCGCTTGCGCAGGGTCCGAGCCCCTTCCCCCCGCCCCACGGGCCCCCTCTCACCCCCGTGACCAGTCTGAGCCCGGGCCCCATTCCATCTCCGCCTGCGCGGCCCGACCACCGCCCCCCTTTCGGCCGCCCCCCCTCCCCAGCGCTGCGCTAGGGCGCCGCAAAGCTGCGCCCCGCCCCGTCCCCACCGATCTCCTTCAATCCTCCTGGGGGTCGTGGTCCCTTTAAGCTGCCCGGCGCGGAGGTGGGGCCGAGCCTCCAGGACCGGAAGCTGTCTGGGAACGTCACTTCCTCCCGGAAGCGGGCCTGGGCGGATGTCTCCAGCGCTTTGGGGCAGGGGTATGAGGGCCGCGGTGGTTGCCAGCGTGGGATTGAGCGAGGGGCCCGTGGATTCCCGGAGCGGCCGCCTCCTCCGCCCGCCAAGCCCTGCTCCGGCGGCGCCGGGGGCCCGGCTGTTGCGGCTCCCAGGCAGCGGGGCGGGACAGGCCGCAAGCCCCGAGCGCGCCGGCTGGACCGAGGCGCTGCGGGCCGCCGTGGCCGAGCTGCGCGCCGGCGCCGTGTTGGCCGTCCCCACCGATACGCTGTACGGCCTGGCCTGCTCGGCGAGTTGCTCGACGGCACTGCGCGATGTGTACCGCCTCAAGGGCCGCAGCGAAGCCAAGCCGCTGGCCGTATGCCTGGGCCGCGTGGCCGACGTCTACAGGTGAGGCCGCCCCGACCCGGCCCTGCTAGGGGCGGCACCGCGGGAGGGGTTTCCGGTGACAGGCTTGGGAGACTGAGGCGCAGAGAGCGGGAGGGGCTTGTCCAGGTTCAGCAGGGAATCCGGAACTGGAAATGTGTACCGAGCGCTTAATGTGTGCCTGGCCCTGAACGACATGCAAGGACGCAGCGATGCACGAGGCAGGCAGGGGCACTGTTCTCTTGGCGCTTTTGTGCTAACCGGGGCAGAAGAAAAAAAGGAAACAAACACAGTAGCTTAATACAGTAGTGAATATCTTGAAGAAAACAAAACACTGAGTTCGATACTGCTGTCACAGTATCACAGCAGTGCGGCTGTTGTAGTCTGAGACGGACCTTTTTCCTGGGTCTGCCTGGAGTCAGGGAAAGGGCCACCAGTGGCCCTTCAATTTGAGTGGATTTACGCTCCTTTGTTTCCCAGGTACTGCCATGTGAGAGTACCGGAGGAGCTCCTGAAAGACCTGTTGCCAGGACCAGTGACCCTGGTGATGGAACGCTCAGAGGCTCTCAACAAGGATCTGAACCCCTTTACCCCTGTGGGTCAAATTTTCTCTTGTTCCTGTGCATAAAGTCGGCTTTTGGTGTTGCTTCACTGCAAGAGGTCCTACCAATGCCATTTGCTATTGGTGATCGTCTTCTCTTCCTCTGGGAGAGTAAGAGGGAAAGAAAGCAGTCCGAGTGGTTCCTGTTTAAATATTGGGAAAAAAAATTTTTTTCTTTTGCGTCCCCAGACTCCTTCTGGCCACTCGGCTTTCACTAGAACCCAGACCAGACCCATCCCCTAGCCCCTCCAACCTTTCTGATGATCCCCTTTCCCCATAGCTTGTAGGCATCCGGATTCCTGACCATGCCTTTATGCAAGACTTGGCCCAGATGTTTGGGGGACCTCTTGCTCTCACTAGTGCCAACCTCAGCTCTCAGGCCAGTTCTCTGAATGTCGAGGTGAGTTACCCAGTCCTTCCGCCAGAAACATCACCAGCCCAAATACTATTTCCCTTAACCCAGTTGGGTTGCTGGTGCACTGGAATTGCCCCACAGGACAGTCGCCCTTTGGGGGCAACAGTGGGAAGGCTGCCCAGCAGGCAGGGAGTTGGGGAGGGGGGATCTTAATTAAAGAATCTTAGATTTTTATCTCAAGTTTAAGAGGCCAACGGAAGAATTGGTGTTTTCTTTCTACTGTCTTTATTAACAGGAAAGATTATGGTAAGCAAAATTATTGTTCTGTGTTTTTGGAGTTAGCGGTTTTTGGAGACTGCAGAGTTAGGTTATAAGTCTTTACAACGGTGCTGTAAAGAAAAATGAAGAAGTTAAGGCTCCAAAAGTTAAATCACTTGGTCCAAGTCACAAAGCCATTAAGTGACTGACCCAGATTTTAACCCAGTGTTTGATTCCTGACCCTGTTCTCTTACCTCTGCCACAAGCCAGGTCACAGAAAGGATCATTCTAATCTTATCTTGGCTACATAGCCAAGGATCATTCTAATCCTATGTTGGCTACATAGGTTAGAATGAATGAGGACACACAGAAATTTCACTTACTTCGAAGAGTGTATAGTAATCAGGCGATGGGGTTTTCCATACCCAGACCTAGAGTGTGGGCGCAGGGGCCATGGAAGGTGAGAGCTCACCATCCCTTCTCATTCTCAGAGTACAGATTTTACTGGGTCCTGGTGGTACCCAAGAAGGAAGGATGGGGGTGCAGCAGGGAGAGGCTGAGGTTCTTAATTTGTCAGCAGTCATTAATCTGTCCAGCACAATAACTGGTATTTGTGATCCCCCATTCCAGATTCCCAGGCCTAACTGCCACTGCAGTGTCTTCATTGGGGGGTAGGGGAAGCTCTAGCTTAGCTGACAATTCAACCCACAGTTCTAGTGGGAATATCCTTCCCATAGCCCAAGGCCTGAGAACTGGCGGCATGCACTTGCAGAGTCTACACTGTTTTCCTCTCCCTACACTGATCCACAGTTGCAGTGAGATCCAGGATCACAGTGCTAGAGCTGGAAGAACCCTTAGTGGTCATCTAGTCTAGTCTCCTTGTTTTATAGGCCTGGATAAAGTAACTTGCATGCAGTCACACAGAGATGTGGTGGAAAGTCCAGGGTTAGAGCCCCTGTCTCTGGACTTCTACCCAGAACTTATTTCCTTTGGGCACAGCAAGATTCTCTTTTTTTTTTTTTTTTCTTCAGAGACAGAGTCTTACTCTGTCACCTATGCTGGAGTGCACTAGTGCAGCCATAGCTCACTGCAGCCTTAAACACCTGGGCTCAAGGGATCCGCCTCCCAAAGTGCTGGGATTATAGGTTTTGAGCCACCGTGCCTAGCCATCGCAAGATTTTCTTTAAGCTCTAAGCACGTGTTAGTCCTTGGCACAGCTGACTTTAAATGAGGTTCCTCCTTCCTGTGCTTAGAGGAAGGTGCCTCCTGTTTTAAAACTATGAGGCCTTTGACAGATTTATGAACCCTGTGTGTGGTATGACCTCATTGCAGATGCCAGGGATGGTGTCCATGCTCATTGTTCTTCTCTTCCTAGGAGTTCCAAGACCTCTGGCCTCATTTGTCCTTGGTCATTGATGGGGGACCAATTGGGGATGGCCAGAGCCCTGAGTGTCGCCTTGGCTCAACTGTGGTTGATTTATCTGTACCTGGAAAGTTTGACATCATTCGTCCAGGCTGGTAAATCTCTTTCCTGTGGCATGGGGTAGGACTTGTGGGAGGTTGGAAGGATGTAAAAAAAAAAAAAAGCTTTGACAAAATGAAGGTTGCCACTCCTTGTCTTGCCTTGAGTGGGTACAGGCAGATAACGGAAAAGTGTTAGATGCAGTAGGACTAAATTTGCTAGTGTTAGCTGGTGTTTTTAGGATTCAGAAGGACTCATCAAGAGTTCGATGAACAGAGCATAATAAGATTAGTAAGTTTAGGTCCCTGTTCACCTGACTCTGATGGGCTCTGGGCTTTGGGAAGTCAAACTGTTAACTGTCCTGTATTTCTTCCTCAGTGCCCTGGAAAGTACTACAGCCATCCTCCAACAGAAATACAGGCTGCTTCCCTCACATGGATCCTGCTTGTGAAACTTGGGAGGGGGGAAGGCCCAAAGGCCGGTGCTGGATACTATGTGTCTGTCCGCTGGTGGTTGGCGAGGCCTCATTTGCAGAGGCCGCTGGAGCTACATCACTAGCCTGACCGGTTAGGCAATGTATCTTTCTGAACACTGTAGACCAAGCCCCAGAAGCTGCTGGGGGAAAGGTTGTATTTATTATTTATAGTTGAATATGTCAGCCAAAAGCTGAATGGAGAGGTTAAGAACATTCCTAGGTGGCCTTGTTCTGATAAGTTCCTTCTCTCCTGTTTTTTAATTGAAAAGTATTTCAAGTAACAGACTTGGAATCTTTTAAGAGCCCCCTCTTTGTTGGGTGGTGGCCTTTAAGGTTCAAACCAGCTGGAAGTGCCACTGCTGTTTAAAAGTCTCAGGTAACCAAAGGCATGGATTGGGCTCCCGAAGTTGGAACCAGGTTAGGATTAAGAGTGTGGAGCCACAGGCCAAACACTTTTTCTGAACCAGCAGAGCTAGTGTTGCAGTGTGTTGTCATTGCCTGGCAGGGAAAGCCTAAGTTACAGTTAATTATACCCGTATACTTGTAATACCTTTATTTAAATCCAGTTTAGCAGCTTTTTGTCTTTATTCCTATGTGTACCGAGTGTTAAATGTAATTGTTGGGCATCTGAACTTTGTTTTCCTTTAATATAAAAAATGCTGCTATTAAACATATTTGTAAATGGTTTATTTTTCTTCTTTTGAATTACTTCCTTAGGGTAGGTGTATTAGGTCAAAGTATACGAACGTGTTTATGGCTCTTGATAGAGATTAGCTTTCAAAAGAACTGAATTCAAGTCACGCTGCCATCAGCAATGTGTGAGAATGGCTGTCCCTGTGCCCTGGTCTTGACATACTTTTTAGTATTTTTCAAAATTGTATATTTGTGAAATGAAGCTTCAGTGTTGCTACCTTCTGTAAATTACTGCAGGTCAGCGTCCAGCCCTGCCTGCCCTGGTTTCCCCAATTAAGCCAGGTGGCCAGGCCTGCTCATCTATCTAGTGGGGTTTAAGATCAGTTACCTCACTGGGGCTGCATGT
>RJWJ010028573.1:0-21311 GCA_004363605.1 Indri indri | reverse complement strand
GCTGCTGAGCCTCATTACTGCACCTTCTCTCATTCCGGTGTCAGAAATCAATTCCATCCCGCCCTGTGCTCGTGACCCCGTAGAATCCCCCTGGAGGTGCTCACAGCCCTGTTTGTAAAGCCACATCTGGTTCACTCTCCCAGTCACAAAGCGGAAGGCTGCGCAACAGCACAATGGTGAGCATGGAGTGCGGTGTCCTGAGCAAGACCCTTCACCTCTGCGCGCCCCACTGTCCTGTCGAGAGCGGCAGTGCCTGTCTTGGGAGGTGTTATTAGGACGTGTGTGCCTAAAGTTTTGAGCATAGCTCCAGTCACACAGGAAGCATTTAATAAAATCCAGCTATCACTGCTCCCGTTAATGAAACTGCGTTCATTACATCCTTCCTGCAGCCAACATCAGTTCAATTAAACGGAAGTATGAGAAAATCAGACCCAACCCTGCCACAAAGAGCCCTGGAGACCATACATCAAGGGTGATCATATCTCAGTATTTCTCCAGCAGAAAGGGCCCTGAACTTGGATTCTTGCTCTGGCTCCATCCACTCCGTGACCTTGAACCAGTTACTAAGGTGTTCTCAGCGCCAGTCGCTGAATCCAGAAAGCACCTGTCTGCCCCATGTCCTCCCCAGGTGGTGCAGATCCAGAGGTCGTGGACATCAGGGCACTGGGAGAGCAGGTGCGAGCCCGTGGTTGGCTCCTCCCCGGTCAGGAAGCGTCTGAGTGTCCTGCAGTGGAATGTGGACAGTTGCCCCAGAAGTGCCTCCAGGGCACGCTGCAGCCTGCAGCCAGGTGCACTCAGCACTGAAGTGAGGTCAGCAGCCCCAGCTCAATTCCTGTCTTCCCACAGACCCCCCAACCCACGCTTGGAAGTCCCCCTAACTCCTACATCCCAACCCCACTCCCTGTATATGTTCTCTCTCTGCAAAATAAATGCACAATTCTAGGTACCAATGCCAATGCTATGAGAAATCTGCAGCCACCTACGTGATATGACATGAGCCAAATCTTCATAAATATCAAATTTGGGGTAAATTATTAAATGCTTCTAAAGTCTGTTTCTTCTTCTATAACACGGCAAACGTGAAATGTAATGTTTAGAAGAGTTGGAAACATTAAATGTAATGGCGTGGGCGGAACGTCTAGTGTTGTACTTAACATGTGCTAAATGCTTAAGAAATGTGTGTGAGAAAGACCATTTTGCTACTCCTCAAAAGCCTTGCACCATATTCCCTAATCAGGGATTCATCTTTTCTTTACGTTAGGTCACACACTTCTAAGAACACCTTGTTAAAACCACAATGAAACACCAATATGCATCCACTGCAATGGCTAAAATGAAAGAGAATGCGACAGCAAGTGTTGCAACGATAAGAAGCAACTGGAACATTGGTACGCGCAAACTGATGAGGCTGTGGAGAGACAACTCTCGAGATAAGTATAAGCCAACATCAGCTTTGCCTCCAACCTGGTCATCAGATTACTCTGTAGCCTTCTCAGGCAGCTGGGAGCAGAAGCTGAAGGGGATGAGGTTCGATGTTTTTAGGGTGGGAGAAAGAGGTGCCTTAAGATTGAGAAATATTCAGATCACAGAGGCATAGCAGCTGCAAATGAGTAACAGCCAGGGTGAAAGTCCTTAATGATGCTTCTGGCTGCCTAAGGCGAGAGACGGGTGGGAGGAACGTAAAGGACAGGGACAGGCACACGCACTGGCGTGGAAGGGAGGAGATGCGGACTCTCTCACTGGCGTGTAGGCGGCACCTGCTCGCTGTGTCCACACGTGGCTTTTCCTCCGCGAGCACGGACAGAGGCATCAGTCCTGTAGGATCGGGGCCCCACCCTCGCGACCTCATTGAACCATAACTACCTTCCGAAAGGCCATGTCTCCAAATACAGCCACATCGGGGGTTAGGATTTCAATATATGAATGGGGAAAATCGGTCTATGACAGGGATTTAGTGAAAATGCAACAAGAGATAAAAACAAAAATAGAATGACTCCCAGCATATCAAAAGAGACTATAACTTATTGAAGTTGTTAAAGAAAGACTAAGAATCCAAGGGAAGATGGTTAATGTCTTTGCCTGGATGCTCCAGCTGTTACAAGCAAAGCTTGAGACCAGGTCTTGCACGCAGGATGTTTGGTCTTGGAAATGACCTCAGGAAACAGGAGCGGAAAGCGGCAAGCATGAGACAGAAAAGGAGCGAGAGGAGTTGAAATCTGCACTACCGAGCGGGTCATGACAGTGCACATCTGGGCTCACTCACTGGGTCCCTCTGCAGAATGGGCCTCACATCCAAAAGAAGGGACCATTTGTCCACCGTCTCTATGTCCCCATTGGCAAAGGGCTATCCACTGTAGCATATTAGAGCAATTCCAGGTTTGCTCAAGTGTCCCCTGCTGCAATCAGAGGAGGCCCGGAGCAGAGAGTGGGAAATACAGCGTAGCTTAGGGAAGTGCCCTCGGGCTGTGTCGGAGGAAGTTGGTTACTGCAGCAGTGACTGCAGTGAGGCGTGGCCAGGCGCAAGTGGTGCCAGATGCAGTCCATGGCAGGCACCGCTCAGATCCAAGCATCCTTTAATGAGTCCAGTTCAGCACAAAGCCTCCAAGCAAAGACCTGATGTAGGAAGATGTGTCAGATAAGCCACACTCTGCATTGCTGTCCCATGTCCCAGGCAATATTGATAGTCACCATCTCCTGTGACGCCTCCTCTTCCAGAGTCCCTCAACCCTGGCCAGCACTTGGGCAGCTGGTTTCTTTGCTTCGTGGTATGACCCAGGCTGTCATCCCCTAAGGGGTCTGAGCACTCACCAGGCCGTGCTTGCTGCATTCTGCCATGTACAGTTATATTCAAACTGGAAGACTCAAGAATCAGGTGCCAGACTGGCCGCTGCCCCCGTCCCCAGCCCCACATTGTGCAATAGACACACTGGCTGCTGGCGCCTGCAGAGTCAGCCATGCCCACCAACCCTGGAACTAACTCCACTGGCATGGAGAACCCAAATGACCAAGTGGCGCTTACATTTGCAAGTTCAGAGGAACCCTTATTGTGTCCTGGGCAGAAGCATTTCTCACCCTTCCACCACTTCTCCGAGAACCAGGACTTTAATTCCCAAAGAACCTAAAATTTGCAGGGATTTGGAGCACAAATTCCACCAGTGGGTCACAGGTCCTGGATTCATGTATTTTATTTTATTTCAGAATTTTATGGTCAGCCATAAAAAACAAAAAATGGTGACCTAGTATCTTCGTAACAACCTGGATGGAACTAGAGGCCATCCCTCTTAGTGAAGTATCACAAGAATGATTCATGTGTTCTTTCTGCTGAGACACTGCACTGGCTTGGGCGCAGACCACCTGCTGGAAGACAGCTGCCTCTGAAGGAAAGCTTCAGCCACCCCCATACTGTGCTCAGGACGGACGCAGGGTATGGTAAGAACAGTGTATCGAGTGGTCACGCGGCCTCTTTTGCATTTCTTTTACCTCCACACACAGGTCCTTGGTGAGAAGCAACGCTGTGAGATCCGAGGCAAGCAGATAAGGCATCCTTTGAGACCCCGGGTGAAGGTGCTGGTGGAGAGGGAGGGCAGAATGAGCCAGTGATGAGCTCCCCAACCAGGGCAACGGGCGCCTCCGGTACACACCTGCTCCAGGTGGACGGCTGGTCCTAAGGGAGGGTGCCGTGCCAGGCTTCGCTGATGACGGGCTGGCCGTGCAGCAGTGGTGTGAGCTGAATGGGTCGTGGCTGCAGGGAGCCATGCTGCACAGCTTGTGCCTGGTCTCTGTGCCTATCACCAGGGCCACTTCCTCCATGGGCCCCTTGCTCAAGTGCTGGGAGCCCGGGACAGAGGCTGGCTGGTGCCCACAGGACAGCCACCCTGTCCAACAGGTGCCATGTCCCCTGTCATGCTCTCCGGTGGCATTAGCATTTCATAAAGGTGTTCACACATGTTCCCACTGCCATGACCATTCACACTCCTCTTCCCCAAACTTCCCCTCCCAAAGAGCCGAGCCATTCGACACAGGCCGGACCTCTACCCATAGACTCAACCTCGAGCATTTTCACTCCATTCAAAGCAGATGACCGAGATCACTGTTCTACTGCCTGCTAGAAGGGTGTCCCTTCCTCACCTTCCTTCAGAGGTTCCCTGCGTGAGGCTGGAGTGTGGTGGCACCCCACTTCCTCCCAGCAACAACGCGTCGTGCCCGCCCACCTGGGAACCTGACCCCAGTCTTTCTTCCTCTGTAAACTGGTCACAGGAAACCCCTGTGAGGCCGCAGCTGTAAGTAGAGCAGTCAGTATTGCAGAGGTTTATAAGACAGTCTGGGCTGCCTGTTCATGTACCTGAAAGGAGTTCTAGACCTGTTGGAGTGATAGTGATGCAGCGTGATCTCCAGGGGACTATGTCAGTGTGGGAGGTTTGATGGGTCCCCCACCTGGCCTGATGACTAAACGGATCCAATAACACCTAGAACGTGATACAATGGGCGGATCTGGATGGATATCTCCAGCCATCTCTCAGGCCCCACCAGTGCGATGCTTTTCAAACCGTGAGCAGTTCTCTGCTGCAGGAGGCATGGCCTTGCTCCAGGGTTCTTGGGGTCTGCACTAACTCTTGTATTTGGGGCTTTCTAGACTTCTACCCGGCTCCCTTATCCACCACAGATGTCTCTAGAACTGCCGGACTTGCTGAGTCATATGCTGTGATCAACAGAGCAGTCTGCCCTGCAGCTGGGCCTGCTGCATAGCTCTGTTTTGTTCCGGGAAGCTTTCAGAACTGAAAGCATTTGGGTCACCGGATAAACGGGTTGAAGCAATACTCTGCTTCCAAATGCCAAGGAACCTTCCCAGGCAATAGGCCTCTTTATTAGTAGTTAGGAAGGCGAATGCAATAACTTTCCATTTACCCAAAAAGCAGTGGGATGAGGTGCTCCACGCTGCTGGCACCTGAAACTTCACCCATGTGGCAGCCACTGACCTGCATGGGCTCCATCTCCCACCTTGCGGCACTGTGTGCACTCGTAGTATTCCACGGTTTCTAAAGACACCAGTTTGTGAAACTCTGGCTCATTTGCTGAAGTGTGTCCTTGCGTCTGGGCTTCAAGGGGGATTCCAGCAGCACCTTGGGACCTGCTCCCAGTGTCCCTGCAAAAATGCTGAATCAAAACCCAAAAGAGAGTGTTCTCGAGTCCATAAATTCCCTCCCACCCCACCCCACCTTACTCTCTTCCCCAAATGGGGCAACATCCTCAAGGTTCCCTCCCAGGCATGTTCCTCCAGTTCTTGATGGCACAGCCAGTTGTTCAACGCTTTGGGTGGTGGCACTCTTCCTTCCTGGTGCAGAAACTTATTTGCCCACTCCTGCATCCTGACCTTGGACATCGGGCTGCTGGCAACGTGGGAGGCAGAGCCAGCTGTGAGGACGGCAAGCCCCTCGTACACACCTGTCCCAAGCGATGTCTTTGCAGAGTCTCCAGGTGAATGGAGGATGCTTTCCTTCTATGCATGGGGGACAGCTGTTTCTGTTGGACCATGGGGTTTAGGAGACTGTGGGGCTTTAAGATTGTCATCTACTAAATGCCCCGATCCCAAGTCTCGGAGTACTGTTCTCTCTCCTCTCAGGCTGCTCATGTTGGCACTGGAATGAGTCTGTCTCCTCTGCAGCTCTGCCATCCCTGTCACTAAACCCTGAGTCGGTTTCCAGCAGAGTCTGCCGTGCAGCCCATGTGACAACAGTCCCCAGGGGTTCTCAATGTCATCTCAACATTGAAATCACATGAGCAGCTCTAAAGAGCTGCTGCTCGGGTCCCGCTTGTAGACGTTATGAATTAATTGGTCTGGGATATCACTTGGATCTCAGGATTATGTGATTCTAATATGAAACCAAAAATGAGAACTAATGTTTGCAGGACTGCCTTGGAAGCCCTCTGGTGTTCGCAATGAACTTCCAGTTGATGATTATCTAATCTGAGCCTGTCATTTTTTTTTTCCAGGCTTCTCAAGAGCCATTAACAAAATCCAGACTGCTCCACAATCTCTCTAGTTACCATCACTCCCCTGCTGTTCAAGGGTCTGATACAGCGTAGCCAAAATTGTGTGGCGCACCCGCACCTCTCCCTAGCCAGCACCTATGGGAGTCCTGATCACTGGGACACCCCCGCGTAACAAGGGCTCTGACACTCCTTATTGCCATGGAGTGTCACGGCAATAAGGCCTTGTCTCAGTCATCCCAGGGAGTGATTGCTTCTAGAACACCATCCGAGGGCCGCTTTCCCCTCATCTTTTCCAGAAAGCAAAGAGAGAGACAAACTTTGGTGCAGGAACTTTTTGGAGGCCAGTGATCCGAGGAACAGAAGTGAGAACGAGTCAGAGCAGTGCAGAGAAAGGAGGCAAACGACGCCCAGGCAGGTGTTTGAGCTGATTACCGGGGTGGATAATGTGGGTTCGACCCTTCTAGGACCCTCCAGAGAATGACGTAGAAGGTGCCTCAGAATCGTCCAGAAAAGGCCCCCCCAGGCCAGATCCCATCTGTGACCTGTTCCCCAGGAGGTGCGGACCCTCCCCCTGCAGGGCTCGCAGGTGTGTCCCAGAAGTCCTGGAGCAGGAAGAGAGATATATTTTATAAACCAGGTGACAGTCAAGCAGGTCGCACCATGCGGAAAGGTTTCCAGAGACGTGAAAGGAGTAAAAGCTGGGCAGAGAGGCTGTGAGGAGGCACAGTACCTAATGCAGAAACCAGGAAGCTTCGGAAAGGGAAGCCACAGAGCGGCGGGCCAGCACCTCCCGGCCCTGCCCTGGCAGTGGCATCAGGTGCCACTGACCATCCTGACGTACCAGGACACTGGACCCAGTAATCCCCCGAGTGTAACTGGGCTTCCCCATGACTCAACTTCAGGAGAAGCACGTACTAGAGAGAATGTCGTTTTCCTGTCCCTACGGCAGTTATAATCTTCATTATAAATTAATTAGGGTAATAGGATTTGAAACATCAGGCTGTTATCAACTGCGAGACTGAGTCAGCTGTCCTGAGGCTGAACCACACGGATGCAAGTGAGTTTGAGACTGAAATACTTCTGTGGTGGGCAGGGAGAGAGGAGTAGGAAAAGAATTTTCAAAGGGCCAAGTTCCTAAGGTTCTAATGAGCAGGAGAAGAGAGCTGGTAAATTGCACTATTTGGCTTATTTGTGCTGGTGGACGGGTAAACCCTGGAATACCTCACGTGAAGGACCCATGTATAGTGATTCCAAGCGTCACTGCCTGAAGCCTCCTCTGAACTCTAGGAGCCAGGCCCAAGAGGTGGCATTATCATCATCATCATCATCGTTATTATTATTATTATTTTAAGAAAAAAGTGAGATCTACCCTCTTAACAAAGATTTAAGTGCACAATACCTTGTTGTCAACTTCAGGTACAATGTTGTACAGCAGATTTCTAGAGCTTATTTATCTTGCATAACTGAAACTTTACACCCATTGAATAGCAAGCCCCCATGTCTCCCTCCTCCCAGCCCCTGACAACCACCATTTTTCTCTCTCTTTCTATGAGTCTATGTAGATACCTAGCCAGTCCTGTGACTGGCTAACTTCACTGAGCATAATGTTCTCGATGCTCATCCATGTTGTCAATTATGGCAAGATTTTTAAGGCTGGCTAATATTCCACTGTGTCTACATACCGCATTTTCTTTATCCGTTCATTTCTCAGCAGACACAGGTTGTTTCCATATCTTGGCTATCGTGAATAACGCAGCAATGAACACGGCAGTGCAGGTAGCTCTTGGAGATTCTGATTTCAATTCTTTTGGATGCACATCCAGAAGAGGGACTGCTGGAGCAGAAGGAAGTTCTATTTTTAATTTGGGGGGAACCTCCGTAATGTCTCCCACAGTGGCTGTACCATTTTACATCCCCCCCAACAGTGTATAAAGGGGTTACCATTCCTCCACATCCTTGCCTATACTTGTCTTTTGTTTTTTTGATAATAGCCATCCTAACAGGTATAAAGGGCTACCTCATTGTGGTTTTGATTTGCATTTCCCTGACGATTAGTAACAGTAAGCACCTTTTCAATTACCTGTTGGCCATGTGAATGTCATCTTGAAATAAATGTCTATTCCAGTCCTCGGCCCATTTTCAATCAGGTTATTTGGGTTTTTTGCCATTGAATCGATGGATATTAACCCCTTATTATTATAGATAATAATATTTTGCAAATACTTTCTCTCATTCCACAGGTTCCCTTTCACTCTGTTCATTGTTTCCTTTGCTGTGCAGAAGCTTTTTAGTTTGCTCTGGCCTCCTTTGTCTATTTTTGCTTTTGTTGCCTATGTTTTGGGAGTCACAGCCAAGAAATAATTGCCAAGACCAATATTATGAAGTTTCTCCCCTATGTTTTCTCCTACGAGCTGTACAGTTTCAGGTTTTAAGTTTTTAATACATTTTGAGTTCATTTTGGTGTACACTGTAAAACAAGGGTCCAATTTCATTCTTTTGCATGTGGATATCCAGTTTTCCCAACACTGTTTTTTTTTAAAAACTAATGAGAATGTTTGAAGCTTAGTAAACTGGTCTCTCCTCACCTTCAAGTGACTCTTTTAATCAGTATTTTTATAATCTGAGGATATATGAAAACAAAACTGGGAAGTAGTCAGGACCTCCTGCATGTAAAATGCTACACATAAAAGAAGGAAAGAGGGGAAGAAAGAAAAACATACCCAATTAGGTGAAGACGTGAGTGTGGGCATCGGATACTCCTTCTTTATCTTCAAAGTTGAGCACCTCGCTGCACCGGTGTCAGGATGTGATCTGCAATTCACACGACGGCCACGGAGCTTCAGAGCTCCAATCCCATCTCCCCTTGCGTTCACGTTTTCTCCTGTTTCCACCATAAAGAGTGACCGCTGTGAGGTGATGGCGAGATTTGATTTCCCAAGCCCTTAAAAGTGAATTGAGGTTCTTTGTTAAGTACAACGATCTGTCACTATTGCAGGAAAAGTTCCATTTGCCAGGAAAACGACCATGCCCCTCTGCCATTTACAAGCATCTTACATTTTGGGGTGTTTTGGCATAGAAGGCTATTTAAGCAAGCACTTCTATTGCTTTTAGGATGTGAAGTAATAAACAACAGCTGTGATTATTTAAATGCTGAAGTGGAACTGAATCAGTTTAATTAATCACCAAAGACATCTATTGCAAGTAAGCTGCAAAAGCAAAGAGATTATTGTGATTATTCAAAATAGGGGAAAGCAGAGAATGTTGTTCTTAACTTCTTTGGGAGTGGTTTGAAAACATAGATCTATGTGCCCTTCTCATTTGCCCTGGTTATTTATTGCACATATTTCAGGGAAATGCAAAATGCAATCAGAGACATAAAGAGGGTATAATGTGCGCACATCCCAAGACTTTTCTACAAGGCAGAGGTTTCCTTGCTCCATAATTCAAAATGAAGAATGGAGATAACTTGTCCTGGGGAGGATATTGAGAAAAATTATGATGGTTTGTTAAACTGATGGAGGATGGAGACGAGAGAAAAAAGGAACCTCTCACTGCCAAGATACTCTTCAGAGACAGCGTCTCGTAGGAAGACAGCCTCTGTGTGAGGACTGGCCTCAGAGGTAGGACTGACAGATAAACTTGAATTTGGGGGAAAAGACGTTATTTGTTGTTTATCTGAAATTCAAATTCAACCAGGTGTCTTGTATATTTCTTTGCCATACCTGGAAACACTACTTAGAGGTCACTGCATCTAACTGAATGATCACGTTTACTGAAAGAGTCAGCACGATGCTTAAGCATTTCAGCAAGTTCCAAAAATAACACCGACCACAAAACAGTGAGAAGAGAAATATCACAGGTCCCTGGGGAGGTCAGTGAAGGGACCCTGCTGGAGTGACTTGATCGTCTTGTGTCTCTCTGAGAGTCAGGGAAGGGGGCTTCCACCTGATGCAGGGGGCCTGGGAGGTGTTTTCTTCTTATTCCTGGACTTCATGCTCTAACCTCCATAAAATGCAACTCATTTGCAAAAAGTTAGACCCAGAGTATTTGGCCACATGCCCCTGTGAGAGACAAGCAGGAAAATACATAGCAAAAGAGAACATAAGGCCCCCAGGGCGGCTCGTAAGCTGAGAAAACGAGAGGAAGCCGGTGCACGGAGAAGAGTACCGCACCTCCAGGCATTTCCAAAGAAGGACCGGGCTGCGGGGAGTGCAGAAAAGTGCTCTCTGTGAAGGGACAACGGACAGTTTGCGGCCGAAAAACGCACAGGGAACGGCGATTCCCCTGTCCCTCCAGGCGCGTAAGGGAAGGGAACTGGAGGATTATGACTGGTCTCCGTGACTCTCTCACAGCTCTTCCATTACTCTCAGTTTGAGGTCACGACCACAGCCCAGAGCTAATGGTTATAGGCCAGTGGATGTCTAGAGGCTACGTGAGGGAAAGCAACGGCTCACAGCAGATGCAACCAAAGCCCCCACACTGAGCTGGGGCCCACCTACCTACAAAACTGCACTACGCGACCAGGGAATGCAGTGATGTTTGGAGATGGGCTGCTGGAACTCACAGTAAAAGTCAGTAGTGGCTGATGTTTAAGTTTGTTTTATTAAACCAACTTCTGCTTCAGGAAATTGCTAAACAAACATTGGAAATAGACTCCCTGCCACAAAATCCCGGTATTTGTTAAGGGATCGTGTGGTCACTGAACTCAAACCCAGCCCTGCCCTGACACGCTACAAGCAATACTAGGTCTCGCTGTGGCACATTCTCTAGGGCTCCTTGATCCAGACATTGCCGAACATCCCAGACGCCTGGAGACAGGCCCCACCCCAGCCCCACGGCAACCTCCCACCTTGCTCAACACAGGAGAGCCAGGCCCCGGCAGTGCAAGCTGGTAACACAACTCATCTTAATAGAGTCACAGTAGGGTGGGGGGAAGTGAACATAAATTATGTAAAGGCAGGTAGCTTGACTTTATTTGATGAAGGAAAAACAAGGAATGTGCCTATAAGAGAAAGTGCAACAAGTGACCGATCCTGTGGACCTTACATAGAAAAATGCAGCACGGTTTGTGGCCGAGTCTCCCAGCCTTGACTTGTAATTTATCAACAGGATCACCCTTGACAAGTCTGGGATTCTTTGGGCCTATCAGATACATGAAAAGATGTTATTCTAGCCCTGGCCACCGTTAAATGATGTGCAGTCTCCATTCTTCCACGCGTGCTGGTGAACGCCCCGTGTGCGTGAAGGCCAGGCTCCTCGCACCATGCCAACTAGAAGGGAGCCCCCCACAACCTGTGCAGGTCGGGACAGCCGGCCAGCTGAAACACCCACTGGAGAGGCACCATCTCGAGTCTGCTCGTTGCAAATTGCTCACAGGGCACAGATCCATTAGGCCACAGACGCCTTGGACAGGTGCCGCATCTGTGCTGCAGATTCGGGGAAAATTAGGACAGAAGTAATCCTAAGAAATGATTGCAGCAATTGCAGTCGCATTAGAATGCTGAAAGCGCTGCACTCCACTCCCTCCTTTCTGAATGTGGTCATTATGTAGCTAATGGTCTCATTAGGAGAGTCATGTAGGCCCAGATTGTGCCTTCTTGGCGTCAAGATCTGTGGATTTCCAAAACTGTAACTTTCCGGAGTCTAACTCAGTTTTGAATGTAGAGAAAGTAGCACGAAGTGGAGGCATAGAAGTTGCAGGGGTAGCTCAGGGCATCACGCATCTTCAGTGACAGTCCCTGTAACCTTGAAAGAATCAGCAAATCCTGCATCCCTCACGCCATATTGCGGCAGGGCCGTGACTCAGTAAGCAATGCAGTTAGAAATGCGTCCTCCTGGGAAGGTGTTGGGCGAAGCATCCATCATGTTGCTCTTTCAGCCTGTTCCAAGGAGAGTGCCTCGGAGAGCCGTGGAAACTGCTTCCCGCACTGATTAGGCTTCCATCCCGTGGCGAGGTGGCAGCTGTCACCTCGCACTGGCCAAGGCCCACAAGTGCAGGCCTAGGGAAAGGTGGGTGCACGGACACCTGCCTGTGCAGAGGAGAGGAGACAAAGAGCCCGCTCCAGCCTCCGTATAAAGCAGCTTCAACTCAGCTTCTCGGGGCCTCAACGCCACATCCGGCACAGGGAGGCCTGGCTGGCAGGGCTCACGGGCTGCTCAGTGAGACTCGGGTGTTTGTGCAGAATTGTAGACAGTGAACCCACTGCGTGAACCCACTTTGTTCTAAAAACAACATATTTACAGGATTTTAAAAAGTCAAACAATCCAAAATGAAGAGGAAAACAATACAAAATAAAGAGGGAAACAATACAAAATGAAGAGGAAAAGCATATTTTACCCCTTCTCCTTGGCCCCATTTCTTGAAGATAAGTTACTATTTTTTGTATGTTTTTTTCAAATTTTTCTATGCTGTCCAAATACACACACACACAAACACACACACACATATATACATAATTAATAGATCCTTGTTTTTTATACAAATGGCACCATATCATAAATACTACTCTGTAATTTTTATCACTGAATATTTCTTGAACATTTTTTGAGATATATCAATATATAGGCGATATGTCAGTAAATATAAACAAACAGAATGAACCCATTTGAGTAGCTTCCCTGTGTTCCATTGTACAGATATGCTCTCATTCATATAACCAGTCCCCTCATGGTGCATAGGTAGGTTGTTTCTAGGGTTTTTTTCTTACGAACAATGCTGCAATAAAAAAAATCTTTACATATACACCTTTGACTATCTGTGCAAGCATGTGTACGGGTTAAATTCCTAGTCCTGGAATTGCTGGATCAAAGGATATATGCGTTTTAAATGATGTTATATTTGCCCAATTGCTCTCCAAAGGGGTCACACCTATTCATTCACACCCTTATGATGATGGGTGAGCTTGCTCTCTCAAAGGGATGGCTCTTCCGCAGCTAATGCAAAGGGTCTGCATCAATAAAATGTAAAATAAAAGCATCAAGAAAGTTCACAATCAAATCTGTCCCAGCCAATAACACTTGGCTAGATTCCTGATTCTAAGCTTACATCAGACAAGCTCTAAACAGAAATAATCCAAAGACAAATTGTAACACTTGGTAGGTGAGAGCTGGGGAAGGAGAGTGGTCCTGTGGGTAAATTTCACAGTGTGTTTGTCCCGCTGGGCTCCTGCAGAGATGTTTATGCTTTGTCTTCCGATGGTTGTATGCCACGATGGTTGTATGCCACAGGCTGAGTGGCCCGATCATTTCACACCTACAGACACTTATTTACTGGGAGAGCAACGCTATCCACTGAATATGTATTGAGCAATATGCCCGCCCTGCTCATCGGTCCATTACAAAGGAGATAATATCTAGCATGAAAAGTTTTTGCAATCTTAAGTCTAAAACCAAACAGGACAGAGACCTCCCGGGGAAGGTTGCTTTCAAACACGTGAACGAATAGACTAGAAAATGGTTTTGATATTTGTTCTTTCATTGTCATTCTTAACTTCTATTTTTTGCCCTCAGGAAAGTAGGAACTAGCCTAAAATAAAAAATAAAATGAAATAAACTCATGCCCAAATTTGAATCAAGTCTCTCCCCTCCTAATGTGTTTAACTAGAAACGTACTTGATTTTGTGCTGGGCAGATAGGAGGCCGTCAGGCTGATATTTCATTCCTAAGAAAGTTGTCAAAAAAGGCAAACTGTCATTATTTATCCCCAGGCCCATCAAGAGCCCCGTTATTTATTTCTTCAATCGTTTATGAAGCCGAATGCAAATGTTCTCTTCAGTCGCTCCCTCTAGCGGATCACGCGCGCAATCGCAGCTCCGATTGCTCCCTGGAGCGAGAGTCCCGATGGCAGGAAAGAAATCTTTATCAGTGTAATAATTAATGACATCATTTATTTAATTTTGATAAATGTTTAATAATAAAAGTTACAAGCTCAGGTTGAAATAATATCACCATGAAGACGCATTTGTATTTCCCTTGGAGAGAAGAAAAATGTTGTTGTCAAGATAGTAAGAAAAAAAGACTGTCTTAAGCTTGTGTGGTAACCAAAGTTCCCCAAGGCATCAATCAAGAATGTCATCAGAAAATGAATATAAGATAGTTGGCATGGTAACTGAGATATTGAGAAAGTCCTTTGTTGTCTGTGTTCACGTTCATTTAGAACTCAGGAATCATCATCCCAAGCAAGTGGAGGGAGTGGGGGGAAATGCTAATTAATAAAATGCCATCCAAATATTACGTGTTATATAGCCACCGTCGTTCCTGCTAGCTCCACAGATGATGATTGGATAATCGCCTTGGTTTCTAATGATATTGTTATCATTGCTGCTATTCCACAGCCAACCGTGTTCCCCATTGTCTCAGAGAATCACAAAACAGGAGAGTTTGATAAACTCAAGCTACACGGCAGAAGCAACAGGCTACCTTCCACTTAGAAGTCCTAGCGCCGCGCATCGTGATGAGCTGCAAGCTTTAAGCACACAAGCAATCAAGCGTGCGCGGCAGGCGTCTAATGACTCCCGCAAATGGAAGTTTAATCAAACGCGCTACTCCTGCCTAGAGTGAACTCGTCTGTGATTCACAAATCAAACTTTACCCAAAAAGTATTTCAACCTGGTGCGGCCAGACCTTCACTCTCCTGCCCAGGCAAGGCAATGTCCCCATTAACACGGGAATGCTGCCCGGGGAGCTGTTTTAACCAGGTGGCTGGAATCAGCCCCCAAATCAACACGAGGGCGGCCAACAGAAACTCCAGGTAAAAAGGAAGTGGAAAGTATCTTCCATGGCTGTTTCCGGCACAGAAGAATCATGGCCAATAGCAGAGCCAAATAAACTCAGCATCGGTTCTGACGGAAAACAGTCCCGTTTCAAAAAGATATATTGACAAGCAAAGGGGTATTGGAAACTTGACCCATTTCATCAGGTCACTGATACAGCTGCGCTTCTGCGGGCCAGTTACGGGGCAGGATGCAGGACGACTTCTGTGTGTTTGTCACACGTTTGTGGACCTGCCTCCGCTAAACCAAAAAAGAAAAAAAAGAAGAGGATCAGAAGATTTTTAGACAAACACATGTAACATAAATGACCATGCTGATATTTTTGTGTTATTTAAGCTGGAGGTTCTGAGGGCTCATGTGACTAAGTATTTGTGCCCGTAAGTAAAATAATAAGACAGCCAGAGAACATCGCTCAGAGAAGCCCTCGATCGCTGCGTCAGTCTGGACCTGCTGCCCTGACAAAGGGCTCTAGACCCGGAGGCTGAACAATAGCAGTGTGTTTTCCCACAGTTCCAGCGGCTGGAAATCTGAGATCAAGGGGTTGGCAGGCTGGTTTCTCCTGGGGCCTCTGTCCTTGGCTGTAGACGTCCGTCCTTGCCCCGTGTCCTCATGTGATCGTCCCTCTGTGTGTGTCTGTGTCCAATCTCCTCTTCTGATAAGGACACCAGTCCCCTGGATTAGGAGCCACTCTAATGGCCTCAATTTACCTTACTCACCCATTGAAAGGCCCTGTCTCCAAATACAGTCACCCTCTGAGGTTAAGGGAATGAGAATTTCATATGAATTGGGGGGGTGCAAAATTCAGCCCCAAAAGTTATATATGTGCCCCGGGAGCTTAGGAAATGGGGCAGCTAACTGAAGAAACCACAGGAGAAGATCCCTCCTAGGAAATGCGGAGTATAGGCCCAGACCATCTTTCCCAAAGAGGCCCCAGACAGGAGGCTCCTGGAGTCTGGTGGGGGCCGTCCTCACACCCCACCCCAGCGCGGCGCAGGAAGCGGGTGAGAGGACGGCGTGCTGATGCCAGCGCAGCCTGGGAGAAGGGGGCTCAGAGACCACCAGAGCCAAGAGCCTTCTAGACTCCACAGGAGCTGGGGCCGCTCTCTGCCGGTAGCACCGGGCCTCCCCTGACTCTCCCCACCCCACCGCTTTTCGGGAAAATATAATTAAAAACAAAATCCTTTCCCAACCCAGAAATCCTTGGCACCAGTGTAGTAAAGAAAGAAAACACTTTCGTTATTGAGTGCACATTGAACCACAAAGTGATACGCTTTGTAGGTAACCCCTGAGAGATTGCAAACACAGGAAGGAATCTCGCCCTTTCATACAGCCAGGCAGCTACAACCCATCCCATGCGTGTTATCCAGATAAACAGCATCACGTGTCACACACAGCTGATGCTAACTTCACCTGGTAATTGGGGTGACCATCTGTGCTGGCTAATTGGTTTTATGCAGAAAAGAAACACACCTGACATATCTTTATGACAGGAGGTGGCTTTGCAACTCGGAGCCAAGTGCCGCTGCAGTTAGGCCCCCACGCTCGCCAGAAACGGGAGATAGGGCACCATCTCCTTTGATGTTTACATCGCAAAGAGAGCGCTCCCAGGTCCCTGAGAAAGACATTCCCGGGTCATAAAGCTGACAAAAGGCCTATCTAGTCTTCAAAAGGATTTATATACATTTCAAAGAGAGGAGAAAGTTCTTAGAGTTACCTGTTTTCTAACATAAATAAGCTAAGAAAAAGGAAGGGAGGGAAATCTCTTCCCTTATCTCCAGCAAGTGCTGCAGGGCGGATCAGCAGGTGGCAGTCCCCGCTGAGCCCACAGAGGAGGGAGAAGCCGGCAGGGGATGGAAGAGCTGAGCTGCCCAGTGACCACTCTATGTTCAGAGCAGTGACCGAAGTGGTTAAAGCTACTCAATCCAGGGATGCTGGCTCAAATCGACCTAATGGGAGTGGTTTGGCAGTTGTTTTATCCCAGCTTTAAACAGGCACTGGGCTGGTCCAGGTTGCGGCGCCAGCCCGGCCCCCTGGTCCCTGCTCTCCCCATGCCTGCTGTGGGCCCTTTATCATGTGAGCAGCCACATAGCCCCCCTCCCCAGGGCGGACAGCAAGATGTAAAAGAGAGAAACCAGCCCAGCTTCCTCAAGGATATCAGAAATTGACAAATGGGATGTGTTACACAAAGAAATGGGGTGGGAATTGCGTGTTATTTTGACATTGAAGAGGGAGCTTTTGTGGATCACAAAGCCAGCTTCCAATACAAGCTTGTTGAGGGCATGGATGGGGTTTAATGACTCATTCTCCAGACAAAACCCCAGACCCTAAATGCCTCTTTTAAAATGGCCGTTGCCAGGTTTTGAGGATGTTTTAAATAGAAATCACAACTTCCAATTTATTTTGTGGAATGTATGAAAACTGTTTGAAAAAAAAAAAATAGTTGGTAAGTTCCTAACAACACAGACATAAAATACTTGCTGGCCCTGTTCCTAGCAAAGTTCCAACCTGTTTGTCTCCGAGCCCACTGAGCGTGCTAAGGCGAAGCCTTTGAAAAAGACTCCACACCACAGCTGGGAGTCAGACGCCGTAGAAGACCTGGCCAAGAGCAGGGGCCTCACACCAGCTGGTCGTGGGCTCAAGACCCCAGCTATCCCCTGAGTGACCCCACGGCCAAGGTCTCAGTGGCTTACTTGTTCTCAGGTTCTAAGACCTCAACTATAAATCAAGATGACAACACGAATCATGAGGTTCTTGGAAGGACAGAGTAAAATTACATAAAATATTACATGAATTATAGATTATGTTAATAACAGAAGGGTGCCCGGCAAATAGTAACTGCTCAGTTGGTAAATGGTGGGTACAATTGAAATTGCAAATATCCAGCCATGTGGTAAAATTCTAGTATGATCGTATTAAAGACATAAATGAACATTTTTTTGAAGATGTGTTCATGTATCCAAAGCTCACTGCAACACAGTCTGCACAGATGCTAAACTCACATTCTACAAAAGCCCTAGATGAAATACTTTGAAACTGGAGTTTGTTTTCATCTTTCCAAAAAGTGCATTTTTCTGCATTCGCAAATGAAATCTCACAGTTTTCTTTCTCCTCTGTTCATGTTCACTCATTCAAATAGCCACCATATTATGCTCCTTTCTTTGGAATAATATCATAAATTCATAAATACCAACATAACCTCATCTTCAAAACATAGAGCACAAAGTTTCAGTTAAACAAGAAAAATAAGTTTTAGTGATTTATTGCACAACAAGGTTACCATAGTCAACAAGGACATATTGGATATTTCGAAATGGCTAAAAGAGTAGATTTTACATGTTCTCAACTCAAAAAAATGGTAAGCAGGTGAGGTGGTGAGCATGTTACCTGGCTGGATTGAATTGTTATACAACGTATACCTGTATCAAGACATCACTTTGTACTCTATAAACATATATAATTATTATTTGTCAATTAAAAATTTTTAAAAAACGAATTCAGATCAATATGGACACCTAAGAACTAGGTGAGAAAGAAAGGGGGCATGATGAAAGGAAAATCCCATCTATTCCAAAACCACGTCATGGATTCCTGCACCTCCATGGGATGCTCAGCCCTGGGGACTGAACGATGCTGAGGAAAATTCTCAACTGTACAGTCGTGACTCTGACTTCTGGCACTGGCTCTGTGTAAACACTCATTTCCCGCCCTCCCGCGGACTTTGATATGAGCAGGAAAATCACCAAAGATCACTGGGAGCCGGTTTCAACGTGGCAGCAGGAGGCATTCAGAGGCGGTCTCTCTGCACCTGCCCACACAAATACCCTTTCTGTCTCCACCAGCCAAAACTAACAACCCCCCTTTCAATCCACCTTCTAGTGGCTGCTGTTCATATTTGAATCCCAATTTAGGCTCCAGTTGAGAAACCTCTCTTCTAATAACACCTTGTTTATTGAAATAAGCGGGAAGGATGCTAGTTTGCCCCGCATTATAAGACATCTTAAAATATCATCACTTTCAAAATGAATTCTACACCTTAAATTTAACAAAATGTATTAAATATTTTTAATGCCAAGCAGTATATAGGTGTCAAAGGTACATTAATAGTGACCTTCCCCGAAAGCCTATCATCTGTAAGGGACATAAGACAGAAACTACGTGATGAGGAGTTTCAGATGACTCAAGGCTTTTATAACTGAGTGATAGGGAAATGGTATCTTCCATGAATAATTAGAAGCAAATCAAAAGCAAAGACTATACTTTTTGGATGGGAGAGAGAGAATAGATTAAATATTGGAGACGGGAAGTTGTACTGTCCACCAGGGGCTTTTCCTTGGGACTCTAGAGCTCAGGAGCATTGGCTGCAATAGAGCCAAAGGCCACGAACAGAAGCGTGAAGAAAGCCCAGTCGTAAGGACAAAATTTACGGGTAGAGACAGAGTCATCAGAGAGTTAGAAGAATCAGTAAAATCTGATGGCCGAGGTGTCGATGAAGGAGGAAGCTTTGGGAAGACAGAGTGAGCAACTGTGTCAAGGGCGAGAACTGAGACGAAGCCATTCTACGCAGTGACCAGGAGACAGCAGACAGGAGAGTGACCGCAGTGCCATGAGGGGATCCCAGCTCACGGCCTGGGTCGTCTTAGCGCAGCTGGCAGCCAGGTGACAGATACATCTCAGAGAGCAGAGAGGGGGCAGGGCACATGTCCAAGCAGCAGGAACCAGTTTAACCATTAATAAAGTGGGGGAGTCCTGCTCACAGCAGGCTGATCTGAGGGGTGTGAACATGCCAGCCGGCAAGGGGCTGGGGAGCGATGCGCTGTCGCAAAGCGCCTCATGGCACTCGCGCCCCGACGCGGTGGCTGTAAGCAATGGGCACAGACAATAGCAAAATGAAGTCAAATACTTAGGAAGTGATGAGTTTTGAGTACGTATTACCTTTGTTTTTAATACGTTTTATTGTAAGTTTACAATATGCAATGTTTAATATCTGCTGCATTTAATAACCAGCTTGCCAAATTCCCGAAAATTTAATAATCAGTCTCAAGAGCCAGTATGAGCTGATCCCAGCACCCCAGTGAACACGACTGAACTGACTGTTAAAAATGAATTGTCATGAGCCAAATAATAACATTTAGGTCAACGACAGACCACGTATATAATGGCGGTCCCATAGGTTATACGGGGCTGAAAAATTTCTACCGTCTAGTGACATAGTGGCTGTAATGTCCTAGCACCGTGCATTACTCACACGTCTGTGGTGATGCTAGTGTACACGAACACACCACATGCCAGTTTTCTGAAACTATGTCATGTAAAATTAAGTACGATACATAATATTTGATAATAAATGACTGTTACTGGCTTATGTATTTACTGAACTATATTTTTTATCATTTTAAAGTGTACTTTTTCTACTCATAAAAAAAATGTTAACTGTAAAACAGCTTCAGGCAGGGCCTTCAGGGGGTATCCAGAAGAAGACATTGCTATCATAGGGGATGACAGCTCCACGCGTGTTATTGTCCCTAAAGACCTTCCCGTGGGACAAGATGTGCAGGTGGAAGACAGTGATATCAGTGATCCCAACCCTGTATAGGCTGAGGCTAACGTGTGTGTAGTCTGTGTCTTCGTTTTTAACTAAAAAGCTTAAAAAGTAAAAGGAAAAAAATAAGAAATTTTAAAAATAGAAAAAAGCTTAAAGAATAAGAATATAATGAAAGAAAATACATTTGTTTTCTTGCTCACAGCTGTACAATGTGTTTGTGCTTTAAGCTAAATGTTATCACTAAAGACTCAAAAAGTTAAAAAATTAAAAAGTTTATAAAGAAGTTACAGTAAGTTAAGGTCAATTTATTATTAAAGAAAGACAATTATTTTATCAATTTAGCGTGGCTTCAGTGTCCGTGTTTACAGTCTGTGGCAGTGCACAGGAATGTCCTGGGCCTCACACCCACCCACCACTCACTGACTCTCCCAGAGCAGCTTCCAGTCCTGCAAGCCCCATTCACGTACGTGCCCTGCAGAGATGTGCCATTTTTTATCTTTTATACTGTATTTTTACTGTTCCTTTTCTATATTTAGGTATGTTTAGATGCACAAATACTTACCATTGAGTTACAGCTGCCTGCAGCACAGTCCCCTGCTGTCCAGGCCTGTAACCCCGGAGCAATGGGCTGGACCGTATGCCTCGGTGTGTAGGAGGCTGCGCCATCTGGGTTTGTGTGCGTGCACTCTAGGACATGCACGCAAGGATGAAATCACCTTATGGCGAGTTTCTCAGAATGTATCTCCATCTTTGAGAGCCGTATGACTCTGTGTCCTTTCTGGTTACTAAATAGCCACTGTCCCAGGCTGTAGCCCCTCTTCTGGAACCTCTTGGACCTTCCCATGATTTAAAAACCAAAGGGGGGCCGGGTGCGGTGGCTCACGCCTGTAATCCTAGCACTCTGGGAGGCCGAGGTGGGTGGATCGCTCCAGGTCAGGAGTTCGAGACCAGCCTGAGCAAGAGTGAGACCCCGTCTCTACTGAAAATAGAAAGAAATTATCTGGACA
>RJWJ010028572.1:0-21334 GCA_004363605.1 Indri indri | reverse complement strand
ATGCAGTCTCTGTCTCCACGGAGCTTCCAGTCCAGCGAGCAGGACAGGCTTTATGGACCTGTGACCTGTGTGGGTGCACAGGGTCCTGTACTCAGAAGGGTCTGCCTTTCTGCTGTCACTGTCTTGAAATTCTCAATAATTTTGAATAATTCACCCTACATTTTTATTTTGTGCTTGGCCTCATAAAATATGTATATCTATTCTGCTGGTAAGTGCAAGAAGTGATAGCTGAAAAGAAAGCATAAAGTGTTCAGCCATCCTAAGGAAACAAGTAAAAGGCACAGAAAGAAGACAGAGGGACACACACTCAAAACAGAGACAGGGTGGTGAGGTTCCCGTGTCTGCTCCGGGTGGATGAGGAAGAGAGAGACCAATGGTAGATACAAGACAAAGGAAGTCTGCAAGTTTGCCAACAGACTACGTAGAAATCTCTTTTAACAATGTAAACAAATAAATACAGAAAAGACAAGGAGCTGAGATCAAAATGAAGGAAAGGAAATGAAGGAAAGAAAATCACTCCTAAACCCAACAGTGGCCACATGGATGTGAGGGCATGGGAGGAGAGAACAGCTAATGCAAGTACATGTGAGGACGGGGACAGAGTGGGGCAGTGAAGGGTCAGAGCCACATTAGCAGGAGGAGCTGTGCCACCTTTCAGTCTAGCTGTGCCTAGGCCACCAGCGACTTGGAACCGAGGTAGGATTCCTCACAGATGGTCCCTCCCACAAGGCAGGGCTCTTGCTTTATAGTTTCATAGCAAGATCTGCTTTGGTCGTCTACCTGCCCCACCAGAGGCCCCGGGTCTGGGTGGTTATGTATACCGTGTGTTTTGAAACTCATTGCTCTTCTCTCCAAATCATCATGTAGAAAAGCCTGATTTACATGTTCTATTAGTTCCCTTGGTCGTTTTTCATTGCTGAAAAATGGTTAATTCCTACTAATCATAACAATCACATGACTGTAAGCTGGGTAATACTGATCTCTATCCCTGGGCTTATGAGCTTACAGTCTGGTAAGGGAAAACGATATGAAAATAAATAATGACAATATTGTGCAGTATGTATTAATATAATAACAGAGGAGTATACAAAAGGGAGGGGATGATTAGCTCTGCTTAGGTATATCAGGAAGGTATACCAAGAAGATTTCCATCCACCCTACCTTAGGCAGGGTCTTGAGATATGCACAGGAGTTTACCAGGGGAAAAAGGTGGATTAAGTGCACCCTAAGTGACATGAGAATATGATCATCACTTAAGGAAACACAAAGGTTGAATTTTTAATTAAATCTCACAGGAAAAATAAAAAAAGAGAATTAAAATAAAGTGGTGCATGAGCAAAATCTCATTTTCATCATAAATTCTAAACTTATCTTCTACTCCACACACACACACACACACACACACACACACACACACACACCCCTCAGAACTAAGTACGTATTCTGGGTGAACAGCATGAGTTGGAGGTGACACTTTTCTCCTTTCTTTCCACATAGTTCTAATATCCTAATATTTTTCAACAATCACTAAGTTGGTAGCAAAGATATGTGATGCTATTTTCTTTACAAAATCTTCTGTGAAAAAACAGAATTCCCTTCTTTGGCCGTTTGAGAACTGGAGTATATATCCCCTCATATACCTTGCTTATACAAAATCAACTTTAAAGGGCAGAAGCCATTAAAAATATAATTTGCATAAACTGTCTCTTTGTTATCCTCCTCATTTTTATTTTACTAATTTTGTATTATAATAAATGACAATAATATTTCCTCATGTATAAAGGGCTTCCTCCATTGTAAATTATTTTCACAATCATTATCTGACTTGGGTTAATACTCTAAAACTCTGTAAGAATACAAAGAATAATATTATTTAATCTATTATATAGATGAGAAAACTAGGGATCAAAAAGGTTAAAAAAATTACCAAAGAGAACAGAACAAATTACTGGGGGTGAAAACTCTAGATCCTAGCATCTTATTTTCTAGTTCAATGTTCTTTGGCACCTACATCTTTGAATCATTAAATGTGGGTATGGAGGATATCATATGTAGGACTGATAAGCTAGTAACAGAATATTCTCTCAGCGAGTTTAGTACAATTAAAAGGGAAAAGATCTCTAGTTTCTCTAATATGCTAAGAGAAACGACACATAGAACTGCTTTCTGAGCACTTTTCAAGAGGACATTACTGTATAAACCAAAGGCTTACCCCTAATGTTTAAAGACAGAAGAGTCATCAAAGGATAAATACCAGGGCAATTGTCCTGGTTATTTCCTAAATATCCAAACAGATGTGGATTCAAGGGCACATTCTAGTACAAGTCACATAATACTGGACTATTTATTTTCAGTTACTTTATTTTTACTAGGTAATACATCAAATGAGTTCAAAACTCAAAAAGAATAAACTCAGTGCCAACAATTTCACTCTTATCTCTAGAGCAAAGTACTCTTTTTTAACAGCTTTATTGAGATATAATTTACATACTATACAATTCACCTATTTAGTGTTTACAATGAAAGGTTTTTAGCATATTCACCGAGTTGAGAAACCATTGCCACAATTTAATTTTATTTCTTTTTTTATTTCAACATATTAAGGGGGTAGAAATGTTTTTGTTACATGGCTTGAGTCAGGGCTATAAATGTGCCCATCACCCGAATTGTAGAATATCTTCACCACCTGAAAAAGAAATCCGATATACATCAACAGTCCTTCCCCATTTTTCTCTCCCCTAGATCCCAGACAACACTAATCTACGTTACCTCCCTATGGACCTGCCAATTCTTGGCATTTCATATAAATGGAATCCTACAATATGTGGTCTATTGCAAATGGTTTCTTTCATTTAGGATAAGTATTCAAAGTTCACCCATGTTATAGCATGTATCAGTAATTCATTCCTTGTGATGCATAATAAGTTTTTTTATATATAGGAATGTATCATATTTTATTTGTTTATCAGTTAATGGAAATTTGAGGCTTTTTGGCTATTTTAATTAATGCTGCCATGAACACTTTTGTACAAGTTTTTGTGTGGACAAATGTTTTCATTTCTCTTGGGTGTATATCTCAAAGTAGAATTTCTGAGATGTGATTATGTTTAATTTTTTAATTTTTTTTTTAATTTTTTGAGGAATTGCCAAACTGTTTTCCAAAGTGGTTGCACCATTTTACATTTCACCAGCAATGTATGAAGATATCAATTTTTTCACCTCCTCTACAATGCAGGTTTTTGTCTGTTTTTTTGTTTGGTTTGGAGTTTTGGTTTTTTGGATTACGGCATTCCTAGAGGGTGTGAAATCATATCTCATTGTGTTTTGATTTGCATTCCCATAATGATTAATGAGGTTGAGTATCTTTTCTTATGCTTTTTGTATACCTTCTTTGAAGAAATGTTTATTCAGATCTGCTGCCTATTTTTTAATTGGACTATGTATCTTTTTATAACTGACATGTAAGAATTTGTTTTTTATATATTCAGGATATAAGTCCCTTAACAGACATATGATTTATAAATATTCTCTCTCAACTGTGGGTTGTCTTTTCACTTCCTTGATGGTATTGTTTGTAAGACAAAGTTCTTAATTTTTATCAAGCCCAGATTATCTATTTCTTTCTTTTATCATTTGTGCATTTGTGCCATGTCTAACACATCTTTGTTTAAACAAAAGTAACCAAGCTTTATTCCTATATTGTCTTCTAAAAGTTTAATAGTGTTAGTTCTTACACTTAGGTCTATAATCCATTTTGAGTTAATTTTTGCTTATGATATAGGGAACGGGTCCTGAAATAGATTGTCTTTATGTAGATATATGCTTTCGTTTCATTTGGGAAAAACCTAGGAGTGATTGTTGGGTGAAAAGGTAAGTTTATGCATGTTGAAATTTATAAGAAGTTGGCTAATTGTTTTTCAATGATATTGCAAAGGGGCATTTTAAAACTCTGGAGCATAGTGGATAGTTTCATCATATTAATTGTGATGATGGTTTCACAAGTGTCCATATATGGCACATTTATCCATTTGTACACTTTGAGTGTGTGAAGTTTTTATTTTGTATCAGTTAACTCTATTAAGCTGCTAAATATTCTTCAAAAGATACATTCTTATTTTCTTTGTGGTATTTCTTTTCCCTACGTATTATGTTTAAATGTGTTCTTTAATTTTCATAATTTTGGAATTTTTCAGATATCTCCCCAATTTTTATTTTACTTTAATTCCCTTGTCAGAGAACATACTTTGTATGATTTAAATCTCTTAAAATTATGAAGAAGTGTTATCATCTAGAATTACATCCTATTATGATAAATGTTCCATGTGCATTTGAAAAGAATATATGTTCTCCTGTTGTTGGATGAAGTGTTCTATAAATGTCAATTTGGTCAGGTGAGGTGATGGTATTGTTCAGGTCTTCTATATCCTTATAATGTATGTGTATATGCATTATACCTATGAGATCTGTCCAGAAAGTATCCAGCCATGTAATATGAAAAATAGAGACATTTATTGAAGAAGATACAAGATACAAGAAACATTGTGCATACATTGTACAATGAAACATTGTACAATGATGCCTCATTCCCCTTAAAAGTAGACATCTTGGGACCTCACACAGTTCTTCCGGTATCTCTTAACCTAACCCGTACACGTTCAGCATTCTCAGGTGTTCTGCTTGTTGCAGGCCTTCCAGAATGTGGAAGGCCTTTCAACTGATTCTTGACCATCTTTGAAACATGTGTGGCACACTTTTATTTGTGCTGCACCCATTGCATCATCCCCGAAAGCATTCTGAATCATCCGAACAGTTTCTGCAGAGGAATGTTGAAGTCTAACTCAAAATGTGATGCAGATTCCTTGCTCTACTCGCTCAGTCATTTTGAATGCGAAGGCCACACACAGTACACATGCTTGCTAGTCTAGCGCCCCACTGACTAGTACAGTGAAGTGTCATTGTTCACGCATGCGTATTCCAGTCTGCTTGCCTTGGCTGCCAGGTTACATCGACGTGGTGCAAACCGTTCTCATTATATTAACAATGGCTGGATACTTTGTGGACAGATCTTGTATATATATATATATATATATGTATATATATGCATATATATATACACACATATGTATTCATATTCTACCTGTTCTATCAATGAGAGAATATTATAATCTCAATTATATAATTGTGGATTTGCTATTTGTCTTTTTAGCTCTCATAGTCCATGAACTTTGAAATTATGTTATTAAGCACAAACATTTCAGATTGTATGTCCTCTGATGCATTAATCCAGTTATTAACATGAAATGTCCCTCTTTATCTCTGACAATATTCCTTGTTATGAAGTCTGTTTGTCTTATATTAATATATCAACTGTAGCTTTCTTTTGATTAGGGATTCCATGGTACATGTTAATATTTTCTATCCTTTTACTTTTAATCTTTATGTCTTTATATATTTGAATTTGGTTTCATATAGACAGCATTTACTTAGATCTTATTTTTTAATCTAACCTGATATTCTTTTTTAAAAAATAAAGTGTTTAGGCCATTAACATTTGATGTAATTACCAATACAGTTAGTTTAAACCTTCCATTTTGCTATTTGTTTTCTATTTTTCTAAGCTTTTATTTATTCCTTTTTTACCTCTATTCCTGACTTTCTAAAAAGAATTGTATATATTTTAGAAATTTTTCTCTCCAGTATTGACTTACTAGATATACCTCCTTTTTTAAAATTTTTGACTGTGTTTGTTCTAGGGTTTACAATATATGTTTTTAACTTATCACACTCTACCTTCAAAGTATATAACACCATTTTGTATATGATGTAAGAATACTACAAAAATATTTTTTAATTTACCCTTTCCTATCCTTTATGTTTATAGATTTTACTTTGACATAAGCTATAAAACCCCAAATTCAATGTTATCATTTTTGCTTTAAACATTCAATTATCTTTTAAAGTGATTAAGATAAGTTGAAATTTTCTTTTATATTTGCTCACTTATTTACCATATCTAGTACTATTCATTTCTGTGTGTAGATGTGAATTTCAGCTGGCATTATTTTCCTTCTGCCTGAAGAATTCCTTGAGGTGCATATTTGTTGGTGATGGATTCCCCCATCTTTTATTTGTCTTACAACATCTTTATTTTTCTGTCTTTATCAAAAGGTATTTTTGTTCAGCATAAAATTCTAGATTTTTTAAACTTGTAATTTCTTAAAGTTGAACTTCGTTGTCTTCTGGCTTGCAAAATTTCTGATAAGAAGTCCATTTTCTTTCCTATCACTGTTACTCTGTACTACTTTGTACATATGTATCTTTTTCTCTCACTGTTTTTAATATTATTTTAATATTTAAATTCTTATTTTATTTTTCTTTTCATCATGTGTTTTTACAACTTGGTTGTTTGGTATGAATTTTTAAAATGTTTGAAATTTGTTGAGGTTGCACCTGCTTGATATTGTCACATAGTCATTAGGCTCTGTTCATTTTTTTTTTTTTTTTAGCCTTTTTTTCTCCCTGGAATTCATTTTAGACAGTTTCTTTAGCTACACTTTTACCTTCATTGATTTTTTTCTTCTGCAATGCCTACTGTTATGTTAATCCATTATACCTAGTGTATTTTTTATTTCAATATTGCATTTTTAGTCCCGAGGATGCTTATTTGGGCCATTTTCATACATGCTCATTTTTTTCTTATCATGTTCATATTTTAATTTACCTCCTTTACACACAAAGCATACTTATAGTAGTTGTTTTAATATTTTTACTGGTAATTCCATTCTATTTTTCATGTCTGAGTCTGCTCTATTGATTAATTATCTCCTTGTATGACCATATTTTCCTGCTTCTATGCATGCCTGGTAATTTTTGTTTAGACGTCAGGCATTTTGAACTTTATGTTGCTAGTCCTTGATTTTTGTTGTTATTGTTATCATTCCTATAAATAGTTTTAGACTTTGTCCTATAAGATAGTTAAGTTACTTATTATTAGTTTGATCCTTTTGTGTCTTGCTTTATGCTTTGTTAGCACAAACCAAGGGCATTCTTTAGTCTAGACTAGCTAATTTATTCCCACTAACAAGGCAATACCTTTGTGAGCTCTCTGCCAAATGACCCATGTTTTACAAGGTCTTTCCGCTCTGGCTCTTACAAATATAAGCTATTCCTAGCTCTCTATGAGCTTGAAGAATTGTTCAGCATATTATTTTCCAGTGGTTCTTTGTAGGTTTTTTTTTTGTTTCTGATGTGTCTATAGATTAATACTCAATGAATGGTTCAAAGGGACTCCTTTGCAGATTTCCAGAGATGTCTCTATGAAATTCTTATTTTCCGGTATTCTGTTTAAAAAATTCTAGCTACTTTATCTTCTACGAGGGTCAGTCTCTTCAACTAAGCAAGAGCATTACGTTCTCTTTGGTTCTCCCCACTCCATGCTGTGGCCTGAAAACTTCAGGCAGTAAGCTGAGGCAGCATAAAGCTTCTCTCATTTGTTCCCCATTTCTCAGGCGTCACAGTCCAGCATTACCTATTGTTCAATGACTAAAAATAGTTATTTCATATATTTTGTCTAGTGTTCTCTTTTTAATCTGGAAGGGTAAACATGATGTCTATTACTATGTTGTGGCTGAATGTGAAATTTCACATTTTTATTTCTGATAGCTATCTTGGGCAAAGTTATTTGCCACTGTAAGCCTTAGCTTTCTTTTTTATAAATCAAGAATAATAATGTATATTTCACAGAATTATTGTGATAAAAGTATCTAGTATAGAAATACATTGTAGTAGTCATGTGATAAATAGTTATTTCTTTGCATTTCTTTTCACAATCAAGAGCCATAGTACTTCTCTGCAGACCCAAATCACTTCCTACGCTGACAAAAGTCAACTGAAGCAAATTTTTTCTCTTAACAATGTCCCTGCCAGCCCCAGCCTAAAGTGATCTCTCCCCTTCCTCTGAAATCTTTTAGCAAGTATTTTCCATAAAATTTGTTCAGTAATTAATCATAGGTGCTCTTTAATAGCCTAGCTACTGCTGTCTAGAAATGCTATTTAAATCCTTTATTTGCATATCTAGAAACGCTACTTGAAGCCATTATTGTTGGATATTATCTAATGTGTGTAAGTCTCTGTACCCAATAAGATATAAGGTTTCATGAGGGTGCATAACTCATCATATATGTGTTAGTATCCCTACAGCTCCTGAATCAGTACCTAGCACATAAGAGCAAAATTATTAATTTAGTTTTAATAACATGTGGTCAAAGGAGCCATTTATTCCTCCATATTTGCCTACCTTTTATCTTTCCCTTGAACTGGAAATTTCTAAGAAGAAACAACATTTTAATGAATGATTGTGCAGATTTGGAAACCAATTACATCTCAGTGACTTCCATGGAAATTGGATGTTTGCTGGTCACGTGATGATTGGTATAACTAAAAACTCCTGCGAACTTGCTAGAATCTGAAAATTCCCCTGCATTCTATGGCCCTGGCACAAAATTCAGGTACTCATAACTATAATCTGATTACAATAACATAGAATCCGAATCTATTGTCTGAAACTATCAATGTTGGTCCCAGTCACGTCCTTTGAGGTAAGTGATAGGGAGAGTGCTAGTCTTTCTTATAACCTGGGAACCTGAAGCGTTATGCAGAAAAGAACCATATATCACGGATCTCATCATAGGACTAGAATGGAATCGGAAAATGCTTACTCTTGTCACATTGTCTTCATCAGATCTAGAGACTTCTTTGCTAAAGAAAACTATGAAGTACGCTGAATATCTCTAATTTCACCTGATCTGTCGAGGGTGTGCCTTTTTCCTGCCTCAGATACTTAATACTTTCATGTTCTTTATCTCTCTGTCCCACACCTTACTATCTACATCAGGAAGACTTTAGAAACAGCTCATTGGCAAACTTCTCAACCCTTCTCCTTATCCTTTCTTTAACATGGATGAAATCTTAACCAAGAAAGGTGAGTCTCTAATAGGGTATTTTCAAAATGTGCAAATAAAAATGTATGGTTGCAGAGGCTTTCTCAAGTTTGTGATTTATCACTGCAGCTACTCCCTAATAGATGGACCACCGGTCTCCTAAGGGCCATCCAGTGATGGGTGCTCAAGGAGCATTAGCCCCCACAGATTCCTTGTCCAGTGGGTATGGGAAAGCCAGGCTCACCTCACACCGCACAGCCGGGAGGGAGCCTGCTATTTGCCATCCTTGGTTCAGAGGAGCACACTTCCCCTGCTTCTGAGCAAAGCCTTTCTCTCTCAAGCCTCTTCCGGTCTCTTTATTACGTTCTTCGGTTTGCACAATAGCTGCTTTGTCCTTTCTTTGACCTCTTCACTGGGATAAATGAACCAAAGGCTGGGATAGCCTCTTCCTGTGTGAGTTCATCTGCTTCACGGGAGGAAGAGGAGAAGGCAGAGTGGGCTCTGGTTTCATCCTCCTCAACCTCCATGTTTCACCTCCTTTAAATCCCTCGCTCCCCCGGGCGAGCCCTGCTTTCGCTCCACTGTCAGTGCCTGGGTCCAGCTCCCCGTCTCCAGCCCCTTTACTTCCGTATTAACACACCGAGCCCCTCGTGTTTCAGGAAGTTTGTGTGGGCAGTTGGCGGGGTGAATTGTGCTCCCTGACAAGTATGCAAAGCATTCTATGATATAGTAGATCTGGAAGCCCCTATTATAGGAGATTTACTATTTTGTTCTAAGGTTGCACTCCAGGTTGAAATTGGCTGACAAGGTCTCAGCTTGAGTAGGATTTACTCCTACATATTAAATTATTTTTTTTAATTAGTTCAATGCCCAGGTCATTTCTAAACCAAAGAAATGTGAAATAAATAAGTTCCTGAAGTAAAAAAGAAACAGGCCACGGTTTGAGTTAGTTGCTAAGTTTATACAAAAATGTTTGCAGCCCCCAGGACATTGTATATTTACTTCTACACATTGGCTTAAGCGCTAAGGAGCCACATAACAGCCTTTACAAATGAATTCCAATTGCTACCAGTCTCTGGCCTCTGATTACAGATCAACTTTTTTTTTTTTTTTTAAAGACAGGCATAAAGTACATGTAAAATCTTTGGCAGGAAGGCAGAAATTGGGCCTTTTCAGTCTATCTGAAATCCTTTCCACATCCCTGGTTCAGGGAGTATGTAAGCGTGGGAGAGGTGGAAGGAGGGTGTCTGTGCCTGGCAGATTGTGGGGAGGAGGTATTATTGCCCGCGCGCGTGCACACACAGACACACACAAACCCCAGATGGTAACTAGATGAGGGAGAGAAGCCAACAACACCAGGAGTTATTTTGGGAACAAAACTAGGAATCTGCATATGGCTAGATTTTTCATCTTAAATGTTGCTCTTGCAGATGACAAGCTCCTCCGTGGGGTAGAAGCCAGTCCATCGATCAATTCAAACGAATTTCCTAGATCCTAATGCTTTGGAAGTAGGAAGAAAGAGGTGACGGTCCTTTGAACAGACCAAAGATGTTGCAGGTCCCCCAGGAGAGGCCCTGTTATTTTCCCACAACCCTTTTCTCTCAGTGTAGATATGCAAGGACCGATAATGGCAGAGAATGGTTCAAAGTCATAAGATCGCAGGAATTTATTAGCTTCTTTCAGCCTTTGGTGGCTGATTAGCTGTGTTGGCTATGGGAGAAAAAAAAGTGTTTGATCTGCCCCGCAATTAGCTTTGCAAATGTTCCACACTCACCAACTGCACCCTAAACACTGGTCAATGAATTCACAATTTCATGCTGTTTAGGAAAAGAAAAAAAAAAAAAAAAACCGAGAAGAGTGTGAATGGCACAACACAAATTCTTTACTGCTCCTATTCCCACTAAACAACCTCAAACACAGGACTGTGTAAATGGCATGGTATTAAAATAATTTATTAACATCATCTTTATAGATATATCAATGTTGTTATTATCCATGAGTAAAACGCATAAAAAGATTACCTCCTTTTCTCAGTTCTACCTTCCTAATCAATCACTAAATATCTCTTGAGGGGCACAACAGGAGGAGGGCTGTGAGTTTCAGGAGTACTCTCAGTTTCCAATACCATTATTTATCTGAAATGCAATAGAAAGCTTTTTTTCTCACATTGCTGCTTGAAAAACTTGACGCTTCCATAACTTGGAAAGGGAGTTTCAAACCAAGGAATAATTTTTCTCTTCTAGCATGAGGTAAAATGCCACTGAAATAATGTGCCAAGCTCTGTGCCAAGCACTGGGCACACAACAGTGATGGAGACATGGGGACTGAGCTCAAGAGCTCACAGTCTAGAGATGAAGATAGGCACCTAAATACTAATTACAAGGTTTTGTTCTAAGTGGCTTACCAGATGCATCTATTTGATGCTATGAGAACATAGGAGAGTGAGTCATGAATCAGAGTGAGGAGTAAGGTAATGGTTCCTGCCCAATTTCATATCCTCAGAGCCAGGATGAGCTCAGTGCTTACATAATTAAATTCTCATTGCCCTTATAGAAAATTTGGGGATGGCATGGTATGCACAAGGCTTTGCAAAACTTTTATAACAGATGGTGTAGCACACATCTATTGCTTTATCCAGTAGGTATACTTCCTACTTCATTCTGAAAAACAGTACCCCCTTTAGGGAGAGAAATATTGCTCTCCTTGTCTTCAGACATGTGGTTGTAGTAGGGGTAGTCTCTAGTCACCGCATCCCCGAGGTCTTTAACTGAAACCACGGAAAGATAAACAGTCCCTCCTGAGGAGAAAGATGCTAACACAAGCCTGTGATCTCTCAGTAGATATCTTTCCAGCTCTTGAACGAAGCCCATCTAATAGAATAAAGTAAGGACACAAAGACAAATAGAAATGAGAAAGAGAGAGAGAAGAAAAAAAAAAACACACCAATGGAGTTCACAGTCCTGGTCTGGTTCTGGCATCCCTGGGGCCCAACTGGACCTCTATATTCCCCACTTTTGATTATGGGGCCAAAATATTTGGCTTTGCTTCAGCTAATTTAAATAGGTGTTTGCCTCTTGTCTCTAAGAATTCTAACTAATTTAGATGGCCAACAGTGTCAATGCTAAGATTTCTCCAAAAACCAGAATCTATGCAGACTTGGTATGGTATTAATTCACTAATCTACAGGTGAGAGCTGCTTTTGCAGACTTCAATTACCTGGTGATAATGAAAAAGCATCCCCATTATTTCTAGCAGGATCCTATTCTAGGCTGCGTTAAGCTATGGCAGACCACAAAGAGAGTACTGGGATAAGAATGGTTTACAACTCAGCAGGAATAGAGAGGAATGCACTGTCTCCTGAATCCTGAGCACACATTCTCTTCTGAAATGTGAGCTAGAGACTGAGTTTAACACCCTACTCCAAAAATATGGCTCTACTATTGCAATGGAAATTTCTGTCCAGCAATGTCAGTAGGTAGGCAACAGAGGCAGCTATTTGAAAATAGATTGGGAAAATAGGACTGGCCTTATTTTCTAGAACTTCAAATAGGTATGTCCAGAGATAAGCTTACCATTGGCCCTCTCTGGTATGTTTCTCTTCCAATATTCTTCATCGCATTTGCTAGTAACACAATATACCCAGTCACACATATTAAGAAATGAGGGCTTTCTAATGGATGGAGCTTTCTTCCTCAGCCCCTCAGCCACAGCATCTAACCATGCACCATTCCAGTCCGTTTTAACCCTTAAGTACATAAATATACACATGCACACACACACACACACACACACACACACACACACACACACACACACACACTTCATTGCTTCTTTTCTCCTCTACTACTAATTTCCTGGTTAAGACCCTCAACATTTTTTGCCAGGCCTTTTACTGTTCTCGCTGGTTCTATTCTTGTCCTCCTCTAATCCATATTTCACACAGCTTTTGAGTGATTTGTCTGAAATGCAAATATGATCTGGTTAATCTCGTATTAACAATTGTGCAAGGGTGTCTCATCACTATAGGAGACTTAGTGTGGCAGAACAGCCCAGCTCCATCTCAGAGTCATCGGTCCTGCCTGTCTTGCCACTTTCATGACCTGCCACTCCCCACCTTGATGTTTTCACTCCAGTTCTTCTATTCTTCTTGCAGTTCCCTGCTCATGTGATTGTTCTTTTCCTGGAATACTTTTTTCTCAGGCCAGGATTAAGGCATTCAGAGACCCTAAGCATGGAAAAAATTAGGATGCTTCATATAAAATTGAGAATTTAACAATACAAAAATATAAAACAAGGCCAGCATTGTGTTCATTTTCCCTTAGTGATTCCTTTCTCCCTCTATCCACCCCATTATATCAAATACCCATAGGAAGTTCTATGATATCTGTGGTATATTATGGTCTGGGTTAAACAGTGGAATAAGGACTCTTGGTGGATTTCCAAACATTGAGTAGATGGGATGTCTGAAGTCCCAACTTGCAATTTCTTGTGCCTTGCCCTTTCTCCTGATAATAGACCCACACATCTTTCCCTGAGAATATCTTTCAACTCATCAGGGAACAGAAGGGAGAAACAGCCCATGTGTAGAGCCCTTCCTGATAATGCTATTGCCTGCCTAGAAGGATAGCTTGATTTTTTCCCCCCAAGCAATTACTTAAATGGTGTTTTGGCCCCTTTTTCTCTGAAGCAGGACATAACCTTTATTGACATTGTGGCTGCTGCCACATCTGTTAAGCTGACAGGGAGAAGGAGCTGGCCTGATCCTTATGATGGATTTGGTGTTGTCAAACCTTAAGCACAATTTGTCACTGGGCAAAAGGGAGCCTGTTGCCAGTGGGAGGTTCTCTAATCCCAGCAACGTGGGGGAGGAGGAGGACCATGCTCCTCCTTCTCGTAGCACCAAAGTCTCAGTGTCAGCTCTGAAGTGAACCAGAGAGAGGTTCAAAGCTCATTTCAGGAGGGTTTCTTGTTTTTGCCAGCTGTTGATCATAGGAACTGGACGCAACTCACAATGCACCAAGAAGAAAATGTCTCCCGTACCTGTGTAGAAGTCCCATAAATCTAACTTCCAGAGACAAAAACAATAAGAAAATGAAAAAGAAAGTACCTGGGCAAGATCTACTGAACAGAGAGAGCCATGGCTAGAGATGCATGACAGTCCATGAATAATGTGCTGCAGGCTTCACATCAGATGTAAGTTCACCATGTGCATTTTGTAGAATAAACTCTAAGCCCACAGTCTAGGACTTCTCCACTCCAGTGCAGAGTACTTTATGATTTAGCAACGTTAACTGGACTTGGCATTCAAAAGAGGCTATGGTTACAGACCCTACTGAACTGAGGTCCTCTGTAGGCAATAAAACACTGGGGAGATGCTATCTTGTGGATTTGGAGTATGTCATTCACTTGAAAGTCAAGGAGACAGCTGATTTAAAGTTTCCAGCTAGGTCACAAAAAAGTCAGTAGCGGCTGCTTCCAGCCGAGTTCAGAGTCTGAATATTTATGGTGTCAATCTGAAATCCAGATAACCACAAATAATATAAATCCATTAACTCCCCCTCCACAAGAAAAGCTTTTTGGCTGCTAATGCCTTGATTGCTAGGTTACTGTAGGACTGGTGCATGGATTTGTTGCTTTGGGGCTTTCTCTCTTTTTTTCCTTCTCCCCCTTTCTGTCTCCCTGTCTCTCTCTCTTTCTCGATACCCACACCTTTTCTAGTGACTGTGCACACTTGAGCCAAGCTGCTGTAAACTGATCGAGGGAATTTCCCCCCAAAATTAAACAGAACAGCAATGCTGGGAATGTCTGGCCTCTTATATCCTTTATTGTTGAAATGTGACTTTGCTAATCCATCTGAGAACCACAATACTGGATTATTCAGAGTTTCTACCACTTACATAAAGAGCATACATTACCCAGGTCACCCGATTATCACACCTGAAGTTTCCTGGTTTCCTTGTAGTAAATAGCTCGCCTATCAAATAACAATCATATCTGTTTCAGCCACCTCCAAAAGCAGTCAATTGACAGTGCAAGTGATCTGATAGAAGGTAGCACGATCCTTTACATAGTAGGTGACACTCACATATATGATCTTGTTTGAGCTTTACAACAGCCTGTTTTCAATGAGGAAGTTGTAGTTCAGCAGCCAGCTGGGATTACATAGCCACATTAAGAAGGATTTGAAGCTCCTACCCAGAGAAGGTGGCACAGGGAACAATTCACCAAAGTGGAGGGTTGATAGTTCTCACTTAGGGAAGGCTTCAGAGTGGCCTGGTTAGTAGACTTTTGCAAAGAGCAAGAACAGGGACTAGAAGTGTCACGGCTCCTTCAGAATTTGTCTAGCAGGTGTTCTGGTTCTTACCAGAAGACGCTCATGCAGGTTGTTTTTAGTGACTGAGTCTTGCTCTGTCACCCCAGGCAAGAGTGCAGTGGTGTGATCTTGGCTCACTGCAGCCTCAAACCCCTAAGCTCAAGAGACCTTCCTGCCTCAGCTCCTGAGTAGCTGGGATTACAGGCGTGCACTACCACGCCCAGCTAATTCTCTAATTTTTTTTGTAGAAAGGGGACTCTTGCTATGTTGCCCAGGCTGGTCTTGAACTCCTGGCCTCAAGCAATCATCTTGCCTCAGCCTCCCAAAGGGCTGGGATTACAGGCATGAGACACCCCACCCGCCCCTATTAATAACAGAGTTGCCTTGATCATACTAACATAGTCTCTGCCTGGTTAATTTGTTGTATATTAGAGACTTATCTGAGTGCTGGGGTCTCAGGAGCTCAGGGTAGGGATGGAGGACCACAGAAAAGGCATCTCACTACTGCTGCTGGGGCTGCTCCTCTACCCCGCTGGCCTTGGGGACAGCTCTCGGAGGTGGTCCATCCCTCCTGAACTTTTCCTTGGCTCCCCTGCATGTGCAGCTTTTGTCATCGGATGGTGTCTCTGAGCACCAAACAGGCCAAGGGGGTCCTGACGGAGACAATCCAGGCCTTCTCTGGACCCAGGAGAACATGGCTCGGGACAACGCACACAAGGAATGACACAGGCTAGGGGCTGCAGAGTGCACGGCCATGCAGATCCAGCAGGAGGTTATCAGAGCCTACGGCTGCGCTGCAGCTGCACGGGAAGGCGTCCTTAAGTTTGCCTGCTTGGTCCAGTCCTATGACGCCCGAGGTCCCGCGATAGCCAGCCTGCCAGGCAAGCTGAAGGCGCCGTTCCTGTCGCCCGTGAACGCCGCCCCTTCTGCTTCCGGTGGCAGCATCATGCCTCCTGAAGGTTGGCCCTCCCCTGTGCCGCTGCCTGGGAAGGGAAGATCTTGATGTTCCAGAGGATAATAAATGGGCTTGTGACATACAGGGGGAAAAATAAAAGACAGGGACAGGAAAGGGCAAAGGTGGCAACCAAAAACGATAATGGCATGATTTGAGGGGACGGGGAGCCACGTAGAGCCCTCATCTGAGTTGAACCACTCCTGACCTGGACTTCTTTACTTCAGAAATGTTATCGTGATCTTGAAGACAGTTGGTAAAATTCAACAATCGGTTTTTTTGCTCCTGCCTCTCTCACCATCTCCATTGTACCATGCCGGCCCTGCGTTAGATACCGGAGTGTGAATGGCAGTGGAGGACTCCCTGGCATCAGGAAAGTTATAGCCTTAGGCAAAATGACGTGGGCCTACTCAAAGCCTTCTAAAGAATGAATGAATCTTAAAAACGTTATAGGATCAAACAATTAAACACACTCACAACAGTTTGGCATATGACGTGCAAGGACCTTTTAGAGCACTTGTTCTCAAGGTTGAGCTAAGAGCCGGGCAACACTCTCCGTGCATCTCAATCACTTACCAAAGGTTTTTTAAAAAATACAGATTTCTGGGCCTTATACCCAGACATCCAGATTCGACTTGGCTGAGGTAAAGCTTGGGCAGCAGAATTTTTAAAAGCATCCTGGAAGATTTTAATGTGCAGCAAGATTAGGAATCACTAGGTTAAAGATTCCAATTTTGTGGATTTAACAGCTCGGGCTCTTCGAAGGATTTTTATGCTCACTAATAAGCCATACTTCCACGGCACACATTTGCCAGGCCCTGTTTTAAGTATTTTACATACGTAAATTGATGTATTTCTCGCAACAACTCTATGAGAAAAGTCCTTTTATTATCCCCGTTTTAAAGACAACGGAACTGAGATACAAAAGTGCTAAGTCATTTGTCCAGAGTCACAGAGCTGGTTGTTAGCAGAACCGGGATTTGCTCTAAGTTACTATAGCATAGTGAGGTCTGAGGGCCGTTCACTTCGAAGTTGGAATCTCAGGATCTGCTGAAGATCATGAGGGAATCGGGCTCTCGATCTATGTGTTTCCATTCAGGGGATGTGTCTGTCGACTTGTGTGCAATAGGGATCAGTGAAAATAGTTAGAATAGTCTCCCCTTAGTCTCTCAGTCCAAGTCTCAGGGTTTAGAACCTACTTATGTAGCCTCTGTTTCTTTTTCTTTCTTTCTCTTTCTTTCTTTCTTCCTTTCTTCCTTTCTTTCTTTCTTTCCAAAAGTAAACTTGTGAAGTTAAAGTAGGTTTATTTGGGCTGATATGTTATTTCCTGCTCTTAAGGCCAGGAGACCTTTCAAAAAATTATTTTAAATCTCTAGTTGCTTCCCAAGCAGTTAATATGAATTACAAAGTCACATTTAGATGACTTCAGGCTAAATGAATAAGAAAAGCATCAATTACATAACCGTTAAAAGAATGCTACCAAAAGAATAGAAAGGAGCAGTCCCTGGAATTTGCTTTATTTTGAAGCCTTCTATGTTTGAAAAGATGCCTAAAATACTTTTCAAACCCTAAGTGGTTTGGTACTCCTCATTCACCAATAAAAATAATGAATGATTATAACAATCTTAGTATCTTTTCTTTTTCTCCCCACGAGAAAATGTCACTCAAAGAAATGCAAACCACTCCCATCTTTGTGAGAGTTAGAGCAAGAAGAAACAGGCTTACAACAGAATCAATGCATTTGACAATTGCCAAAGATGTATTTAGCAGCTATAATGTGCCCAGCCTGGCAGCCAAAACTGTGTCTTGTGGGGTTACCCCTAAGACACAGTTCCTTCTGATATGGTCTGCTGGGATGACTCACTTCCCAATTCTAGAGGGAGCTCCATTCCAGCTACAGGGAGCAATTTGACCCAAGGCAATTTCACAGAAAGGCTACTACATCCGTAGTGCAATGGTCAGTCCAGTTGGCCTCACTATTTGCTAATTCAAATCCAATTCAATGTAAAAATTTACTGAGCATCTATTCTGTACTAGACAAAGGTACACATCATTTTGACAGGGCTACAGCGACAGTGATGTTACCAGGTATTATGCACACGAGTGTGTCTGTATCTCCATTCTAACCCGGAGCTTCATGCTCCTCGTTCACTCCATCCCACATTCCTCCTGAGTCCTCACCTCCAAGTGGGTGACCAACTCATTCCACTTTGCCTGGGACTGTCCAGGCTTTAGTACTGGAAGTAATGTGTCCCTTAGGATTGTTTAGATTTTAGTGCTGAAGTACCATGTCCCAGGAAACCCTTCCATACTGAACAGGCAAGGATGGTTGGTCCCCTGACCCCAACACATCCCCGAGCCTCTTCCTATCTTTGTGCCTCAGCTTGTGCAGGAGCCCATGCAGGTGAAGTATTGTCACTCAGATGATTCACAAGTGCACTCAGTTTCTCAGCCACCCGCAGAGAACCTAGGGGAAGACTAGGTGTCTAAAAAGCACAGGCCACTGAACAAAGAATTACATAGCAGCCACTTTTCATGTAAATCACGGCATAGTTTCACCCCAGTCTCAAAAGCGGTTCTTTTTACGGAGCAAGACCATTACTCGCAGGACCTAACAATAAGCTGAGATGGATGGGAATGACTCAGCTAAGACCAACACTGCTCACCCAACCACTCCAATGGTCCATCATTTACTGGCCAGACCTAAATCCACACAAAATTGGTGAAAGAAAGCACATTTTGGCTTTTGTGGTATAGAAGGGGTGCTATGCTCTTCCTGCCAGAGCAACGTTGTCCTGCACAGAAGCATGGGTTGGGGGTTATGCAGGGAGTCTATCCTTGTCAAAAGGAATGGAAGGCCATTTATGCTTTTTTGTGTCTCATAAATCACTAGCTTCCATACTTGAAAACCTGAAGTCAAAATGCTCAGCCAGAATTGAGAGATGGTCACTTTGCCTTTGGCAGCATGATACCAGAGTCATTTACAGAGCAGGTACCAACAGCCCTGCTGACTGTGTGTCATGTCATCCATCATGTGAAACTAAACCAACAAGGCGTGAAGAGATGGTGTGGGAACTCTTGTCAGGGGGTCAGACTACTTCATCAAGGAGGCAGGGCAATGCTTAGGATAGCAGGCTAATGGGAGGGTTTTTGGGGACAGGATTTTAAGGGGTGCTTTTCCTAAAAAGAAAAGCTCAGGAGGCAGAAGCTCACCTTTTTTGGGGGCCACCAAACTAAGTTTGAGAAAGTACACTCGCTACTGAAAACACACTACTAACTCATTCTTCTTTCATCTTGCTGGTCCTTTTCAATTTTTTTTTTCCTGTTGTCAACAACCAAAGTGACCAACTTATGAAGTGGTGCCACTTTAGGATATCATTCATATTATATGAAAGAGGTACATTGTGAAATAGACTTGACCACTGAGCCAGTTTATGATACAATGGCCCCACTGTATGCAACATTTCATGTCAGATCCTCCAGAAAGGCACAGGGAGACAGAGATGGACATTGCTCATATGCCGCTGGAATTTTAAGGTTGAAAAGAACTTGAAATCTATCTGGTTTAACCCCTATCTTTTTCCCTCCTCATTTTATAGAGGAGATATATGAGAATCAGAAAGGAAAAGTGGTATATGCTGAAATGACATGGGCAATTAGCAGTAAGGAAAAAACTAAAAATACAGCCCTGTGTTCTTTTAGCAACACCATTTTTTGGTTCCAATGAGGCCAACACGAATACATTAAATTTCAAAATATAGAAACTCACAGGGAAAAAAAAAAAAAATATATATATATATATAGTCAACATACAGTAGGGCTTTATGTAGAATCTATGCCTGGCATGTATGAAGAAGCTCAAAAATTATTTGTTGAATGAGATGAGAAAATAAATGCAGGAAGAATTAATATAAAACTACTGTGATTGTAAGAGTCTGTTTAAAAACTCGTCTTTAAATAAGGGTAGCTAACATTTATTACTAACTCACTGAGTGCCAGAACGGTTCAAATGCTATACATACATTTATTTATTTAGTTACCACTATAACTTGGTAAGTTTTAATCTCCATTTTACAGGTAAGGAAACTTAATGATAAAAAATTGAAATCACATACTCAAGGCTATGCAGTTAGTAAGTATTTGTGCATAGACGCCCTGGTTCCAGAACCCAAGAAGTTAAGTACACCTTATTCACTATACTGTGCTGTTAATTATGATAATAATGTGTTAATCTTCCTTTAAAATATACCTAAGTAAACTATGTAAAGCAAGCTGTGTCTTAATTCCGTTGTGTTTATAACATATGAGGTACTCTTATCCTAGATTCATTGGCATAAAATCTAGAAAAACAGGAAATTATGAATAGACATTTAATCAGAGTATCTCCAATGCTATAGAAGATAGAGTTTTCACTCAGATGATTTACTATTAGTAAAGACAAAGGCTTAAAACGAGGAAGAATTTCATCTAGTAGTTGTTGAAATTATTCCTTAAGAATAACACTTCAAATGTTCTCAAACTTTGGTCCCCATAAACTCAGTGACCTCTGCCTTGATATCCTGGTTGGATTATTTTATTAGAAAGGGACTGACCAATGCAGTAACCTGAATACATCCATTAATGGTTGTAGAGGGGGAACAATCAAATATGTAAATGTAAAGGTAATGGGAATTTGGTTTCTCGCTATAAGAGAAGAGAGTTACAAATATGGGAAAGGAGAGAACTAGGATTAACCTCTACAGTGTTAAGACTAGAATAGGAGGTGAATGCATGGTTTGTGTATATATAGAATATACATTATAGCTCATATGTATTACATATAAATATAGTTTTAGAGGCCAGAAATCCAAAATTAAGATGTGGGCAGGATTAGTTCTTTCCCTGAGGGAGAAGATTCCATGCCTCTCTTCTAGCTTCTAGTGGTAGCCACCAATCCTTTATGTTCTTTGATGTTCCTTGGCTTGTAGCTATATCACTCCACTCTTTGTCTTCATTTGCAGATGGCCTTCTTCTCTGTGTGTTCATGGCTCTGTGGTTTGGTGTCTACCTCCCTGTTCTCTTATAAAGACTCCAGTCATTGGCTTTAGGGCCCACCCTAACCCAGCAGGACCGCATCTTAACTATTTTATC
>RJWJ010028571.1:0-21294 GCA_004363605.1 Indri indri | reverse complement strand
AAGGAAAAATATTCAATTCTGAACAAGCTGTGCAAAATGCCTTTCTCGATTTCATTGCCACTCACTGTCCAGGCTTCCTTGCTGCTGGCATAAACAAGCTACAGTTAAGATGGCAAAACAAAAAAGCAAAACAAAAAAACTGTGTCAGTAGTTTAGGTGGATACTTTGATTAATTGTACTGCTTCTTGTTTGAGTATAACAAACTACACTTTTGATTCGAAATTGGACATTTCGTATTTAATGACCTGTAACAATCTCACACAGTGCACAGCTGTAAACAACCAGCTGTTGAATCAAGGTGAACTGACAAAAGGGGCAAGTAAATCCAACAAGTGGGAAAACGTGGAACCTCGGAAACACAGTTCATTGAGCAAGTTACAAAATTTATCAGAAATACATTAAGAATCCTCAAGGGTGTGATTTGATGTTGCCTTCCCTAATTATTATTTTAAATATCACCTAAAGACCTGAAAATTTAAAAATTTGTCTGTAAGAAAAAGAAATCTTAGGAGATGGCAAATTTTAAAGAGATATAGTTGAAGAAGGAGTAAAATGAAATGTGGTAAGTTTCTGCTGAAGAACATCCTTGGAACTCGGCCCAGATGGAAAGAATTTGAAAATTGTAAAAGTAAAAATGAAGAGATGTGTATTAGATCCACAGTTCTCAGAATATCTGTTATAATAGTTCTAGAAGGTGAGAAAAGAAGGTACAGTGGGGAGGCAATTATTAGAGATTAAAATAATACACAATTTGGTAGAACACACACAAAAATATGTCCTCATAATTAAGGATGGACTTAGTCCCCAACATCATAAATACCTAAAGGAATAAGTAAGTCCCACATATTAGCATGAAAATTCAGAAATTCTAGAATAATTAGAAAATACTGAAAAGTCCTGAGATTAGAAAATTATCTATAAAACCACAGAATCAAATTGTCATTACATTTGTTTTCTGTAACACTGGCTTCTAAGACAATGGGGAATGCATTTTTAAAAAATGAAGGAAAAATAAAATAAATGTTTAATGATAGTCCATATTTTTTTTTTTTGAAAAAAAACCTTGAGAGAATTAAATAGGTTAATATAATTAAGGTATTTAAGTTTCCTACCACAGGGTAAATTCCTCTCTCTCTCACACATGTACAGACTTCCCCATTGCAGGTCTATTACGTTTTTTTTTAAATCTAAATGTTTTTTTAAAAATCTAATATATAAAAATAATCGACTGTCTATCTAGGATGCATGAAAAATCTTATAAAAATAAAAATCAAGCCATTGATAGAAAAATGATCAAGAGATATGATCAATGTATTCAAAGTTGAGAAAATACAAATTAAATACTAAATGCCACCTAACCTCATTACCACTAAGAGAAGAACCATCTTCTCTCATAAGATTAGCAACCATTTCAAAAGTTTGATAATATCAGGCCTGAAGTAGAAAACTTAAGTGCTTGATGTGAATGCAAATTCGCTGATATTTCAGAGGTTAATTTGGTATAAACTATTAAAATTTTAACAAACGATCATATCCTTTGATTCAACAATTCTTCTTCTCATGGTTTGTATTAGAAAAACTTGCACAAAAAGGCATGTGCAAGAATGTATTCACAGGTTAGTTTCTAACAGTGCATGGCTGGGAACAAGACAAACATCCATAGGTAGGGCGGGAGCTAAATACAACATCATGTAAAATACTATACAGCACATAAATACCATAGATTGGTGCAGATTCTCATAGAATGCTGGAGAAAGGATTTTAAGAGCTATGTTGAGGGGGAAAGATGTTGCAGGTTAAATGCAACTTTGTGTATGGCACATTAATAAGAAAGCAACCAATAATCACATAGTTATGCCAGTATTTCTGTTGGTGTGACTTTTTGGTAGGTGGTGCACATATATACAGACAGATGATAAACATGGATGGAGACATATACAGACAGATTGTAGTTAATAGATAACAGATAGGTGGATGATAGGTATTTGTAACTACATAAACGCCAGTCTAGCATGACACATGTCAAATACATAACGGTGTTTACTTTTGGGGAGGTGATGGTAGTTGGACATCATGATTCAACGTGACTGTCAAGCCCATCTGATTCCCTTTGTTTTGATTTTATTCTCTTTGAACACAGGAGTGATTACAGTACCAACTCCCTGGTTATTTTGAAGACGAAGAGAGTTCATGGAAGGTCTTTCTGTTGGTTGTGTACGTCTCCTCTAAGTTTAATTTCTGAGTGTATGCCCTGATGCTGTGTCCCCACTTTGGCATCCCATGAAATGCAGGTGACTGAACAAAGTCAGTTTTCTAGACTCGCAACCTGGGGTCAGAATCGGGACCCTAGAGAGCTCCTCACCTTGCATGTGTAATGTGAGATGCCAGCTGCGCTCACTGACACGTCAACATGCTTCAAGACTGGAGAATAGAATGCAGATTATTTCCAGTTACTAAGTCATTACAATTCACTTGTTAAAATCCAAATCACTGTGTTAGTTCTCCCAGGAAGACTGCTTTGATAGGGGAGCAATTAATTCCCTGGTTTTTTTATCGACTCCATATTTTACAGAATTGCACCTGTATCCAGTACATGTCTCATTCTTCTCATCTCAGTTCTCCTGAATTATTATTTATTTAGCAACCCCACAGCATCACTTTTTGTGCATCCCTGCTGCTTTGAAATTTCTCCCGAGTAGGTAAATGACATGCCGTAATTTGACATTTTATAACTAGATTTCGGAGAAAATCCAGGTCATTCAGAGACAGATACACTCTGAACCCAATTTTCTAAGTTTAAAATATAGTGAAATTCGAAGTATTTTTTTCTTGGTTTGCAGTGATGGCTTTATAATAAGAGCCTGCCTCTTCCTGGTTATGCTTGCTACCTTATGTCCACCTATTTATTTTTCACCCTTGAGAAATACTCAAGAGTAGTTGTTCTAATTTCAGTTATTTAATAATATGGATATATTACTGCAAGAATGTTTCATTTTAAAGGCAGAAAACAGGCCAGAAACAGCAGCTCATGCCTGTAATCCTAGCACTTTCGGAGGCTGAGGCAGGAGGATCACTTGAGACCAGGAGTTCAAGACTAGCCTGGGCAATATAATGAGACCATGTCTGTATAAAAATATAAAAAAAATTAGCCAGGCTTGGTGGTGCTCACCTATAGTCCCAGCTACTCAGGAGGCTGAGGCAGGAGGATCACTTGAGCCCAGGAGTTCGAGGCTGCAGTGAGCTATGATGATGCCACTGCACTCCAGCCTGGGTGACAGAGTGAGACTTTGTCTCTAAAAAAAGGGGGAAAAAAAAAAGGCGGAAAACAATTTAGCTTTCATATATATGAGAAACACTTTGAAACATATGAAACATATATATATATAAACTGAAACATGAAAAATGTATAATTTTGTGTATATAAATATATATTATATATTTAGATGTATTTACATACGTACATTTATTTATATGTACATATAAATAACATTTTGGCTTAGCTTAGAAATGAATGAAATCACAAATTATCAGGGGCCATTGATCTGAAATCCACTTACTAGTAAAACAAGGTACTAGTCTACATTCTATTGTGTATTTTCTGTCGCATTAAAACAACCACAACAAGATATCCCATTATGATAAACTGCTGCCAGTATATATCCCAAAGGGATAGTCTTCTTTTATTTTCCATATTTCTGACGCATAAAAGAGGAAAAAAACAAAAACTGGAAACAGTCTCACTCCTTCAATGCAGAGAAATATACCACGGATGCATTAGCAATTCAAATTGACCAAAGCCAAGCTTCCCTCTCCTCCAAAGAACCTCTGAAGCATATTGTGCGTAATATTTAACCATGTCACCTCCCAGCCTTTATGAATTCCAGGACCAAATTCATGTTCCAAGGAGGACCACATATAATTCGTCTCTTTAATACCACTTAACCAGCACAAAATAAATCCTCCCTTCAATTATGTTAATGAAAGCACCAGGGGCTCAAACTTCCGGACCTTACAAAAAAATCTCCATCTCAGTGGTGGGTTGTCAGTACCTCCTCAGGCCATGTCAGCTCCGTCAGGGTTTCCCAGCAGCACTCCCATTAATTTTGCAGTGGGTACCGAGTTCTTGGCAAAATGGAGTTCCCTGCTATGTTGGGTGCACGTCAACCTACCATCTATCTTTTGCGACCATTCATGGAGGTAAAAAAAAAAAAGAGAGAGAGAGAGAGAGAGAAAGCAAATCCACGACTTTGAAAGAATTGCTATCTTGCGGTTGGTTTGAAACCAACATAAAACATTGTTCCTCTTCTGAAATAATTGCCCCAATATGGATACACCTACTCTGGCAGACACTGGGGTTGCCCGTCCCACCTCAGATCGCCTTCGCTGCAATGGGGCATCAATACAGCCTCCTGGTTCAGGCTTTGCTTGTAGGGAATTCAGCCCAAGGTAGCCAAACTATTTCAGTGCATTTATATTCTTCCTCCATCTCCTCCTCCTCCCCCTCCTCTTTATACATCTTCCTTCTTATCATCTACCTACCATCCCTGTGCATTAGAACAGGGGACCCTACAAACTGCAAAGTGCTATACCCATTACTGGTTCACTTGGCTGTCAGCCAAGGGGGCAATGGTTTAGCTAAAAACAAACATTGCACGCTCTTTCCCACCAGCATATAACTATTTTCAGCATCACTCCCATTTTGATTCAAATGGTGTGCACAGATGATTTCTAAAGACACGTATCCACTTTAGCACAGAAGCAAAAATAACTGGACCACATACTGTATCATACATGCATTATTGTGTGTGTGTGTGTGCGTGTGTGCGTGTGCGTGTGTGCCTTGGACTCTTGTGATGTGCATTGAAAAGTTAGCAAACAGCAGAAGGGTCACACCTGAAAATGTACGTTCACGGACAGACTTAAAGTCCCTCTTAGCTCTCATTTTTCCGCATTCAAAAACTCCAGTGTGGCTGCCTCCAGACAGCCCACCCAGTAATTAGTTTTATAGGCTGAGCTGAACTTTTTGTTTGCTGGGATTGTTTGCTAGAGGTCTCAAGCTACACAATGTATCATTACATTTGGGTTCCCAACCACCTAATTTAATTCACCAATGCAGAAGCTATCTTACTCGAATGAGAAAATAAATGAAGGCTGAAGTCACCTTCTTTCCTTTCTGTTCTTTATTTCCAGGGTCATCTCCAACTTTATGATCCGTGAACATCTTGGGTAACAACTCCCTAAATTTCTGCCATAAGCAAACCTTTTTATATTTCTAAGTTCTACACAACCTCCTCGGCTCATTTTTCACTGTTCCCGGACAAGCATATTTGTGTCTGTTCTGTGCCACATTTGATCTAATACTACTATATCTTTATTTTGAGAAAGATATATATATTTTTTACAATGGGAGATAGAGTCATAAAAAAAAACCACTGTAAACCTGGCCATTATTTCAAGGATACCGTATTCTGTGTTCAAATCATCTAATCTGGAATATAATTCCTCACAGTTGAAATTGGCTGGAACGTCTTTAGCCTCAAGGAAGGTGTTACTCCCGCCAGGCAACACCAGCAGTCTGAAAAGATTGCATTTTATTTACTGAACAGCAGTCCCTGCCAGCGTTGCCTGGGAGAATCATTTACCACCACCTCATAAATAAATCCAGCCTGCCACTTTCCCCAGGGCAACCCATGTAGACGCAGACGCTGCAAATCAGAGCTCCCTCCCTGATGTGACTTTGCAATTTGTGGGGGCTGCGATGTGCACCCCTGGCTTGTTTTCTCTGCCCAGAGTGTCTTAACATGAGCATATTTCTCTCTCCTCAGTCTGAGTGGCTGTGTGTCCGTTTCAACTTCAAACACTGCTGAGTGCCTCTCAGTTGGGGGTGACTCCAGAACCCCCACAATGGCTTCTGGTCCCCGCTAATTAGGGCAGACTCTTTCAGACCCTCTCCAACCTGGGTGGAAATCTTCTTAGTAACAGGTGCATACTGAAGAAAGAGACAATTATTTTGAAAATGAATTATCTGTGTATAGCTGCTATACATATAGCTAACATACATGTAGCCAATATATATCTAATTATGTATTAACAATTACATGTGTATTATTAAATATATAAATACTTAATATCATGTTATATTTACATATAGATACTACTTTATATTGTAATTCTCGGGATATCAGTTAAATATCAGGAAAAAAACCATGCATTTAACTGATACCCCCCAAATTAAAATTTGTTGTTGATTTAAAATTTGTCTTTCATTGAACAAAAAGATGTTAGGGGTTTTTCCAAAACATCGTTTGCAGTTTTTCAGACCTACAGACACTGAAGAAACCAGTTTTCAATAGGCCGGCAGATGGATTTAGGAACGTGAGGTGTGAACGGTAATCCAATCTAAAGACACTGTGTCTTCAGTTAAGCTCATCTCAAAAAACTCCTTTACGAAGCTGGAGGCAAAAAAGCATAAGGTATCCGGAGAGAAATGTGCATATCTCTCTGTTTTGTTTTTCACTGTATTTCTCGAGGTTGCCTTTTTCTCTTCCATGCATCTCAACTTTTCTTTTGTTAACTCCTACTTCCTCTTACTTGCCTAGAAATTTTAAAAAATGACTTTTGCTTATTCAGCATAGTTTTGTGCAGCAGCTAACAAAATAGTTACGAAACTACTTGATAATTACTTGACGGCGATGTTGATTAGAAGAAGGAGATGACAGCAAAAAATTTATCGACATGCTAAATCCAAACATTTTTCTACGAGCCTGAGATAAACTCCACGTTTTCCATATTCGATTTAAGCTAGATTTTGTGAGACAATTTTGAAAATAAATTTCACTGAAGAATGTGAAAGGCGGTTATGAATGTTGAATTTGTTGTAAGGAAAATATCCACGTTTGTTTGTTTTGCTGGAACAGAATTCATGCTCCCTTCCACGTGTTGGCACTCGGGGCCACGGTGGATCACGGGTTGTTGTTTCATGCAGATAACCCTTTTAAGGGGAGATGCGTGGTGAGTGCTGTGGGGTCTTGAATGCAAGAATCCCAAACCTACCTCAGGGAGACAGCAGACACCTGGAGCAACGTGGACATGTCTTCTGCCAGTAGACAAACTAACATCCAACAGAGCAGTGCAACTAGCGGACAACTCAAGCATGAGTCTCCCAGCACACACGTGTACATAGTACCCCAGAGGACCCCAGGCCATTGGAATTTCCAAAGTGGGGTGAAAGATCAGTGGCGGAAACATGAATTCAATGCTCTATGAATAAAGAAAAAAAGCATATTTTTACCTAGTGAGGAAAGAGGCACTTCTCAGAGCCATCACTCCCGTGAACTTAGTATTTTCATTAACATCATATCCCTTCACTAAGGAAAATAAAGAAGTTTGATAGTGTTTAAGTATTGCTCTTAGAGCCAAGCTGAATAAATACATCACTGAGGAACAAAAATTGTGCCGTCCTCTGTGCTTCCCTCTGGGAGAAGTTTCTACTTTAGAACATCAAACAAGACAGGATCGCCTTTCACTTTGGGGTTCGAAGGCACAAACTTTATAAAATAGAACCTCAAAGAACAGTGGAGAAAGATAGAGTGTCCTGGCCTCCCGGCAACACTTCGGGTCTCTCTGAGCTTTTCCTTATCATTTACTCATGATCTGAAGGCTAAAGACAACTTCAGGATGGACTGGTAAGTCTCTCTCTGAACACTACTGAGAGCACACCTCTAGCAGTAATACCCAGAGCCCTTCCTGGTAGTTCTTCTGTTTGGTTAAATTGGTCTGCACATCTTCTTTTGGATAATTCAGTTGGGAAAATGCCTCCAATTTCTTAACGAAGTAAAACAAATATATCTCAAAGAGTGGATAGTCGATATTTGTATGCGGGCGCTGAAGATTAGAAATACTGTCATAAGTTGGGTTCAGGAATGCCATGTTGCGGAGGTAGCATGGACGGGGTAATTCTAAAAAGACAAGGAAACTTCGGGGTGCCTATGCGCGTCTGTTTGTGTCAACACCGTGCAGCGCAGTCGGTTCCAAAGGTGAATGTTCCAGTGATGCTTGTTCTCAGGTGGATTTTACCTTGAGTCGAATGCATACAGCAGGTAGGTCAGGGTATAGGCATGGGCTGTCCCTCATGCTGCTCTGCTCCGCGGGGCTCCCTCCTCCGTGGGACCTCAGGACTCTCCGAACCTGGGTAGGAAGCCACTGGTGTGGGAAGACCTTGGGAGTTGGCGACAAGTGCATCCGGATTTAAATGATGGCCCCACACCCACTAATCCTTCCATCCAGACTTCACCACCATTCTCCGTGCTGTTGTTCCCTTGCCAATAAAATAGGGATAATGATATTTATCTCAAAGTGTCGCTATAACTGTAGAATGAAATAAAATACTTAAAGTGCTAGCAACATAGTGGACCCATAATAAATGAATATCAGTTTGTTTTAACTTGGCACTCCAGTTCTTCCTGGTGTCTAACCCCAGGCACCTCTTTTCTGTATCACTTTGATGTTCATTTATATGTATATCCAGGTACTTGCAGAAGGGGCTATTTCTGCCTGCTAGATTGTGACAAGTTGGGTTCGAGAAAAATATTCAACTCATCGTCTTCTCTGACACACACAGGCAGAACGTAAATGCTCCATGTGTACAATTCGAATTGAGTTGCCTCATAAAATTCAAAACGCTACATTCCAAAGGATCTCAGTCTCCCTCAAACAAACATGAGGCGTGATTCACTTTTGCCCGCACGCAAGTGTGAACATGTGTGTATAATGTGTAAATACAGGTTATACACGATGTATATGAGTATGTACATTCTTATACATGTACACAAATATATATTGACACATTTATGCATATAATCTTTGAATTATTTATATTTACATTAACTGTAAAATACATATCTATGCAAATAAATATATAAATTTATATACAAATATAAACACATAAATATTTATATATTTATAATGACATATTTACATTATCTATTTTAGGTGTGTTCATTGCTACTTGGGTGTTGTTCCTTCTTGGCCCTCCCAGCTGACAACTCCAGAAATATATCTGTGTATACGAACGTTATATAGAGAATATGTGTGTCTATATCTACAGCCTGATGGTTACAATGGAAAATTTACATTAATAGATAGGTATAGATGTGTATGTATATCTCTATATATCTACATATAGATGTTTTTACATGCAGATATTTATAGATATGTATGGACATATGTGCCTTTATCTGTATATGTATATATCTAAATATGCAGAGATGCCTCTAGATATGCACATGTGTGTGGAGATACATGAATATTTCCACATATAATCATTTGTGTCTATAATAAGCTTAACCTGCAAACTAGTACAACTTCTGTGGAAAGCAACATGGAGATACCTCACAGAGCTAAAAGTAGAATTACCATTTGATCCAGCAATCCCATTACTGGGCATCTACCCAAAGCAAAAAAAAAGACATTCTGTAAAAAAGACATCTGCACTAGAATGTTTATGGCAGCACAATTCGCAATCGCAAAGATGTGGAAACAACCCAAGTGCCCATCAGTCCATGAGTGGATTAATAAAATGTGGTATATGTACACCATGAAGTACTACTCAGCCACAAAAAACAATGGTGATCTAGCACCTCTTGTATTATCCTGGATGGAGCTGGAGCCCATTCTACTAAGTGAAGTATCACAAGAATGGAAAACAAGCACCACACATACTCACCATCAAATTGCTATTAACTGATCAACAGCTATGTGCACATATAGCAGTAACATTCATCGGGTGTCAGGCAGGTAGGAGGGGGAGGAGGGGATGGGTAAATTCACACCTAATGGGTACGATGCAAATCGTCTGGGGGATGGATGTGCTTGTAGCTCTGACTCGGGTGGGGCAAAGGCAATTTATGCAACCAAAGTGTTTGTACCCCATAATATTCTGAAATTTAAAAAAGCAATACAAAATAAAAAAAATGATAAAATTGGTTCCTGTGACTTCAATTTTGTCTTCTTTAGCATTACGTTGGCTATTCTAGACCTTTATCTTTCCATTGAAACTTTACAAACATTTTGTCTGATCTATCAAATATCTTGCTGGCATTCTGATTGAGAGTACATTTAATTTACACATGAAGTTAGAAAGCATTTCTATCTTAATTATATTGTCTTCAAAAACATGAACATAAAATATCTGTTTACTTAGATCTTCTTTGATTCCTTTCATCACAGTTTTGTAGCTTTCCACATACAAATCCTGTATAAATTTTCTTAGATTTATCCTAAATCTTTTTTTTTTTTTGGTGATATTGTAAATGGCTTTGTGTCCTTAGTGTCAAATTACAGTTGCTCATGTTTTTATGTAGAAAAACAATTGACTTTTGTGTATTAACCTTGTATCCTATGGCTTTTGTCTAGACTCATGAAATCCCAGAGGTATTTTTATTGTTAAATCTTTGGGATTTTCTGCACAGAAAATCATGTCATTTGCAAACAAAGATGACTTTATTTCTTCCTTCCAAATCTGCATACATTTTATCTTCTTTTTAGCCAGCTAGGACCAGACATTCAGCATGATGTTATAAAGGATTGTTGAAAAATTGTACCCTAGTGATTTTCCTGATATGAGGTGGGGGAATCCACCTTCTCACTATTAAGTACAATGTTACACATGTATGTTTCCTGGTTATTTTATTTTTATCAAGTTGAAGATTTCTCCTCTCTTCCTAATTTCCTGAGAATTTTTATAACAAATGAATGTTGGATTTTTTTCAAATGTTTCTCTGCATCTAATGATAAGTTCATATGAATTTTTTTCTTTCTTTAGGCTGTTTATGTGGTAGATTACATTAATTAATTTTAAGATGTTGAACCAGCCTTGCACGATTGAAATAAATGCCAATTGGTTGTGGAGTATAATTATTCTATTTCTTTCCCTCACCTTTTTGTCTGTCTTTGGTTTTAATGATGCATTTTGTATGGTTCCAATTTTTCTTTGTTCTTAGCGTATCAATTCTACTTCTTTTAACAAATGTATTCTTTTACCTAGAATTAATATACTTTTAAAATTAATTTATATCCCCTTCAGGTATCACTGTATCACTTCTTATGAAATTCAAGTAATTTATAAGGAAGTGTGCTCAATTTGTCTCTTCTGTCCATTATAACATTGTTTTAATTCATTTCATTTATCTATATGCCATAATAGCCCAATATATTACTATAATTACTCTAAAGAAACAGTTATCTATTGTATCAATTAAGTATAGGAAAATAAACATATTTCATTATACCCTCATTTATTTCTTTTCTGAAGCTCTTCATTTCTTTACCTGATCCAAATTTCTGACCTGTATCATTTTCCTTCAACCAGAAGAACCTCTTTTGATTTCTGGCAAAGCAGGTCTATACAGATGAATTTCCTCAGTTTCTATTTCTATGAAAAAGTCTATTTCTCTTTCACTTTTGGAGGATAATTCCGTTGCATGTAGAATTTTGGGATCAAAATTGTTGTTTCCCTTCAACACTTTAAATATTTCTCTCTACTCTCTTGCTTGCTTGTTTTCTAAAGGGAAGTCCACTGTAAACTCATGTCTTCATTAATCTGTAGGGAAGATATTCTGAACTCCCACTGCCCCTAGTGGCTTCTTTTAAGATTTTCTTTGTCTTTGGCTTTCTGCAGTTTGAAAGCTGCACGCTTAGATGTAGTTGTCGGTATTTATCATGCTTGGTGTTCTCTGAGACTCCCGTGGTCAGTGTCAGCTGTTAATTTTAGAACATTCTCAACCATTGTTACTTCAAATATTTCTCCTGTTCCACTTTCTTCTCCTGATAGTTTGATTACAAATAAGTGACAACTTTTGAGATTGTCCCACATTTCTTCTTTATTCTGTTATTGTTTATGTGATTTTACATTTTTTTCTCTTTGAGTTTTAGTTTGAGAAGTTTCCAGTCTAAAGACATGTCACCACTGAAACCAGAAATCTCTCTTCATTCATTTTTGCCACATTATTTTGTGTCGTGTGACAGTACTGACCCTTGCTGGGTATCCCTGGTCTAGTCTGAGATTCTGGGTGGACCAGTTGGTCACCCACGGACTACACACTGATCTTCAGGAACTCACAGCTTTATAATAAAAATATTGCCAATATTATAGAAAATTCCTTCAATGGTGCAGTAGCTGGGAACAGCAGGTGAAAAAAAGAAAAACTTGTGAGAGCAATGACCCTCCAGACACTGCTAATCTTTTTTTTTTTTTGGAAAAAATGTCTGCTTTCTCTCTAATCTAATATTGCTTTGATTCCAGAGCATTGGGCTGGGGGTGAAATTAAGTGGTTAATGCCTAGTGTAGTCAGTAGAAAAGAGAAGAAAGAACGACTGTTAATGAGGTCCCTGTGATGCATCCAATAGTGTCCTGGACATACATGGTGCAATGTCAGCCTCGCTACAGGATAATGTAACGCCATCCACTAAGGCTGCCCAGGGGCAGGCAGTGCACTCCAAACCCAGTGTTTCCTCTGCCACAGAACTTAGACCTTGTTTTAATTTCATGTTTACTTTCCTCCTCCCTAAGTATCATTCGGGCAGACACTGCTTTTACTTTAATCATCTCTTCATCCTTGGGGGCCAGGTCAGTGTTGACTGCAGTACTCGTACCCTTTGATTGGCAAGATGCGCTCTGTGACTTTAGAAAAACTGCTTAACTTGCCTTATTCTAATTTTCTCTTCTCTACCCTGATGGGTATGAGCTCAGAAATTTCAGCTGTCATTCTCTTTCTGCGGCCTCAAGTCAATGCATAGATGTCGAGCAATCTCAGAAGAAAGAAGGGTCCCCTCTCTTTAGTGACAAAAAGCAAATACTAGGGGCTGCTGCCTTTGGTATGTGATGTGAGCGGGTTTGTATGAACACAGGATTGATGCGAAAACAGGAGATTGAGACTATCGATGAAGAGATATGAGTAGATGTTTGGGATTTATGTTTGAGAAGTTAATCCTGCACATTCTCTCTCTCTCTTTCTCTCTCTCTCTCATCTAATATGATACAGTCGACCCTTGAACAATGCAGGATTTAGGGGTGCCAACTCCCTACTGTTGACCTGATGCTTTACTGATAACATAAACAGCCGATTATCACTGTTTTATTGTTATATGTATTATATACTGTATTCTTACAATAAAATAAGCTAGGGAAAAGAAAACATTATTAAGAAAATGATAAGGAAGAGGAAATATATTTACTATTCGTTAACTGGAAGTGTATCATCACAAAGGTCTTCATCCTCGCAGTCTTCACGTTGAGTACACTGAGGAGGAGGAGGAGGAAGGCAAGGGGTTGGTCTTGGTGTCTCCGGCTTGGCAGAGGTGGGAGAAAATCCAAGCATAAGCAGACCCATGCAGTTCAAACCTGTGTTGTTCAGAAGTCAATTGTATCTAAATATGTATCTATTCTCAAGCTTCTACAAAATTCCCAAGAGAAGAGCACATTAATTTTAAGCAGAGGAATGATAATATTGGCTGGGTCAGGACAGTAAATATAGAACGAAAGTAAATGTTTCCATGGGATTTACGGAAACTAGGGCAATGCTAAGAAAACCTGCTAAATAGCCCTTTAGGGGTGCCTTGCCAACATTTTCCAAAATACCCTGAGTTAATTAGTCAAGGACACTCCGAGCCAGAATGGGCCACAAGTAACGATGTTCTCTTGGTACATCTTGGTTTTAATCACACATGAACATGTTACAGGTGAGCACAAACTATTGAGAAGGAATCCACACTCTCATTTTTTTCCCTCAAACCTATGTCTACCTGCAAATGCTACAGGTGGAAAGCGCAGGAGAGGTTAACAGTTCCGTTTAGTTTTTCCTGGCATGAGCAGTAAATAATTGCAGGCTTCTTCACTGGAATCCTAAAAATCTTTGAGGTTTTTGGAAGACGTTTTAAAGGAAAGCTCCTAAGAGCCCTAGAAAAGCTAGCTGCATAATATTCAGAAGCTGGGTCCTATCTCGGCTGGAGTGTCAGGCAGGATAATTACTTCACTGTAAGAAAGTGAAGTTGTTGGATTCCAGAGGGCCTGGTAAGCTATTTGTATCAGTGGCGGGCTGAGAGCCCCATTCGTATCAGAAAGGAGCTCTTTGATTTTTATCAGCTGTATACATTCCTCTCATATCAGCTTCATAGCCCAGTCCTTATCTCTGATCCAGGGACAGTGACTAACAAAGTCTCCGAGAATGGCCAACAATGCAAACAATTTATATTCTTCAAAGAATGCAGAAGTATTTGATACTATCTGTTTCCTCAGACAGAGGCTTACAAGTGGAGTTTGAGAAATATAAATCTCCCTTAACTGCACTGTGCTTATCGGTTGTAAATCGTTTTTAAAAATGACCTCCTAAATAAATGTTTTGGTTACGCGGATGACCTTTCTGTGGGTATTTGGTGGAATTTTTGTGACCACCTCCCTCAACTGCAAGCAGGAGAACTTAAAATCACAAACGTGCATTTAGATGTTCTTTGTTCAAAGCATCATAGATTAAGGAAAAAACAAGAAACATCAAACAACAACAAAATAAACAACCATCTTTGCCACGGATTTTCCTGCCTGACGTATTCAAATGCCATTTGCTGGCCTTATAATTCACGGAGTTCTTATAAAGAACAAAAGAAAAGTATTATAAAAATGTATTTAAAAGCAGTTGCTCTGAACCACATTTCTGTACAGGAGAGCCCCTGTTTGAACTCCATCATAGATACTTATTTTATTTTATTTTTTTATCTTCCACAGTACTATAGAATATTTGCTTTTTTTTCTGAAGTTACCAATACTGTTATTATCTAAAGACTTCAGAAAGCCAGATTGTCTCGAAAGCTATTTACTTCTTCTTTGCTTGCCAGGGTGTTTTTGACTTCATCTTTCACCTTTTGTGCCAGTTAAAGCTGATTTTTCAACTTGTTTTTTTGTCTCTCAGAGAATGCATTATATCCATAAAAATAGCAGACAATCTCTGCCAAGAATAAAGGGGGAGAAAACATAGTTAGTGGCTGTATGATTACTTTCAGGAATACAAATGGCCTTTGCAAGTAACTTAGGATCCAAAGAGCATTCTTGGAATCTTGAATTGCTAGTCCAGCATTTTTATTTCAATTAGAAGTTAATCAAAGTAATTAGATAATCCTAAACCTCTGGTCTACTTTGTGTGCTGTGTACTTGTTCTAAGACATTTACATATTGAAGTATGAAAATAACCTGGTAACAACTAGACTATCTGTAGGTAAATAGTTAATGACATGAAAAAAGAAATATATATATATATATGTATATATAAAGTTCCAGGAAATCAAGATGGAATTGTCACTAGCGGTCCCCCAAGACCAAAAGCAACACAATGGAATGCCCACTCTACACATATCTGTACAACAAATATTTATGGAACACATCAGTAAATAAGTAAATAAAGATATTACCATTAAGAACAGAATCTTCTTTGGGTCACTAAAGAGTAATGCTTATTGGAGATTAAATGGAGCAAACCAAACAAACAAATGAACAAACAAACACACACACACACATAAAAAGTAGATATAAAATTGAATCTACATCACATGAGTTTTTAAATAAAATGTTTATGATGTTCTAGGTGCCTTTCATGCATTATTTGAAGAAAACTAAACAATGAACTACATCGATGCATCTTTTTTAGTCCAAAATAGAAATAATTTGATACCACTACATCGACTTAAATAGCAGTTTTAGCAACAAACTAACATGCTTGTTTCTTCAATTGCTACTTGAGCTCAATGTACTATTTCATTTTATTTCTTAGTAAACTACAATCTGGGGTGGTAGTTTTGATCCAATTTCAGCATGGCCAATATGTTCCTAATTTTAGAGATATGTTGATGACATACCTTCTCTTTTGAAATCTGGAGGATTTTTTTTAAAAAATTAATTATTTATTTTTTTGAGATAGGATCTCACTCTGTCTCCCAGGTAGAGTGCCGTGGCGTCATCATAGCTCACTGCAGCCTCAAACTCCTGGGCTCAAGTGATCCTCCTGCCTCAGCCTCCCGAGTAGCTGGGACTACGGTTGTGCATTACCATGCCAGGCTAATTTTTCTATATTTTGTACAGACAAGGTTTCAATCTTGCCTAGGCTAGTCTCAAACTCCTGGCCTCAAGCTATCCACGTGCCACGAACTCCCAAAGTGCTGGGATTACAGGTGTGAGCCACAACACCCGGCCTGGAGGGTGTGTTAATATCCTGTGAATGATATTAAAAATACTCGTTAGTAAACATAAATGAGTTATTAAGCCATATATTGATGTAGTATTGTTAGGAAAGTTTGATCAATCTGTGTTCAAAATACATATGGTTAAACCTATCTTCGAACTAAACAATATGAAAGATTGCATATTGGCAGTATTGTTTTGTTTCTTTCCAAAACTAACATACTATTATTTCTGTAAGAAATGTTTTAGTTGATACTTGTGTGTTTTGAAAGAAAACATTTTCCACTAATTTAGAAAATGGGGTGTCACAAGGTTACTTGACATGGCGAGCTCTCTGTAAGAGAAAAATATACGTTAGAGGAGATAATAGTCACTTGAAGGATAATCATTATAAAAATAACTACAAATTCTCCATTTCTAGATACCTGGTGATTTCTAATAGACCTACAAGGTCAGTATAATTCTAATCCTGTTATTAGGATTATTCTTTTACTAGTCAGGAACTTGGACTCATGAATCAAAAATGACTGTGGAAACTTGAAGGAAGGAAGGAAGAAAGGAAGGAAAGAAAGCGAAAACAAAACATGAAGAGTAGATGGACTGAAACAAATTAACTTTATATCTTATTACACCCTGCGTGTCATCATTCTAGAGCAATGTAATGCACAATACAAAGGTATTTGGTAAGAACTTGGCAGGACTTCAAGATGTGTAGTCATATGTGGGAAAAACCTTCATTTTTCTCATAAAGTCTGCCCTTTGCTGGCTGCGTGAACAGGTTAATTATCAGACATCTTTTTCCTCCACTTGTCATCAGTAAATAGAGGGGAATGCTTTCTCCTATTCAAATTCGGTGTGTGGAGTAAAGGTGATTTTTTTTGGTGCACAGACTAATATCTGCCTTTGAATTAGCGTCTAATTTAAATCTCTTACCATACTTTTCCTACATTTTAGAAACCGCATTTGATTGAACTTGAGTAATATCCTTTCCACGCACACCTTTTCCCTTCTCCTCATGCACATTCACTCTTCTGGCAGCACGTGGTATTTATTTATAAATAAAACTGCTCTTGTTTTAAATACACATCGCAGGCAAGCCTGTCAGACAATGGGGAAAGGCAGTAAGGTGTTAAAAAGCCCAACATAGTTTTTTGTTTGTTTCTCAAAATGAATTCATCCTTTTTCATGAAATAACTATTTAATAGTGATGGTCTCTGGTTCCCACCATTTCTGCCTGAAATGTTTGAGGGAACACTAGCACTTTCTCTGCCACGTGAATGTTTCAAACTATATAATTAAATCATTTGTTTTCATTGTGCATTCACAGGAGGAAATATGTGGATTTGCCTCAGCAATCACAGCGTTCTTTTTTTTTCCCTCTTTCTGATTCCAACCCAGAATGTTGAAACCATCTATGATTAAACTTGTACATAAACATTTTCAAAAAGAATTAGTATTGTTTACAACTCAATTCCACCAACAGCTGAGCAACTATGTGGCACGCTACGTCATGAAATATGTGGAGAACCAGGCTACGTAGTTTCCACCCATAATGAGTTCATTTACAGGGAAGGCGCCATGGACAAGTGGCTAGTTAAAGTGAGTTGTAAAAACAGTCATTCTAGTCCAGAGATAGTAAAGGAAAAGTAGTGATCAATTAAGCCTTAGAGGATGTGGATACAGATGTTTAGGGATGAGGCATTTTATTTGAAAAGTTAAGGCTAATGAAGAGCTTAATAGGCCCAAAATAGGGAAAGCCGTTCTAGTCCGAGATCATGGCATGAGGCAAGGCTCCAATTAGAAACTTGTACATACAACATGTGGTTTTGCTTTGTATTTCGGCTGCAGAATCAGAACTGTCAGAACGTAGTAGGCATTGTGGTTAGAAAATTGAACCAAGTTCTTAAAAGATCATTAATGCTGTAATAAAGCAGCCATGTTCTGTAATAAAAATAGTAATAACTAGTATAATTACAATGATTAATCATAGAAAACAGTTTGTGTTCTTGAAGTGAAGGATGCTCATCCAAAAAAAAACCCAAAACAATATAGCAAACAAAAAACCCAAAAAGGACTAGAAACATTAGATGCATCAAGAAAAGATGGAAAAATTAAACAAGACATGATAAATTTTGAAATGAAACAATTCGATATCTTATAAAGAAAAAAACACAGATCTTATTTTTAGAAAACTATATACCTTGATAATCAGAATTAAATACAGTTTAGCAAAGTTGAGGAAAGAGTCAGGAAATTGGATTAGAGTGGTAAGAAAAAAAGAGGAGAAAAGGTTTTATGATGGAGTTCACAAAGAATGAACAGCAGAGAGAAAAATAGGTGAGCTATCAAACAGAAGGCAAGAGGCATAACACATTAATACAGAGGGTGTGATATACATCTGTTTGAATTTTGAAAGACAGAGTAGTAATATATGAGAGCTAAGTGGGGATTGGGGTGCTCTGTGCAAAAAGGCACCCAAAACAATCAGATTCAAAAATTCAAACATCAATAGAATAAATAAAAAAGAACTAGAATAAAGGAAAGAAAAACCAGCTACTGAAGAGAAAAAATAATCCTGAAGGAAAGACAATGGTACTGATAGGTAGCTTCTTATCAGCGACAACAGATCCCATAAAAATAGAGTAATATTGTGAGGTGTTCCAAAAAGAGGCTGTCAGTGTACGCTCACTTGAACCGCCTTTCCTTAATGATAAAATAAGCATTTTGAGGACATACAAAATTGAAACATTGGCAAAACACAGTCAATTTTCCATAAAGCCTACTAAAATATATACTTTATATAAATGACATCAAAACTCAGTAATAGGGAAATAAATAAACCACAAAAAAATTTGGTAAAATATTACAAAAAAGAAAGCACCGAAACACTTCCCCGAAAAGGTTATGCAGATAATGTACAAGCACACAAAAAGATTCATGGCAGCAATATAGGTAGGGTAATGCGGAGGCTGCCATTTTGTGAGGAAGCCCAAGCTACCTGCAAATGCTATCTATATGTAGGCAGTTCAATGCATAGTCCACTTAAGCCTAGTGTTCAATGTGTTCCAGTCCAGGTACAAGACACGTAAATAAAGAAGCCTCCAAAACATTCTGGCTCCCAGCTCTCTGAATTGCTCAAGGCTCTTTAAATCATACCGGCTGAGGCTCCCAGACACCAGAGAACAGACAAGGTATTCATGTACCTTGACTGACTCCTAAAAACTCAGAAATGGTGAGCATATTGGTTATCATTTTATGCTATGATGTACTGGGTGGTTTATTATATAGTGGTAGATAATTATTCAACTGCTTAATACTTAATATCTGCCATTACAGGAAAGCATGCAGGTATGTACCATGATAATGCAGGTGTACCCAGTGGATAACGGTCCATCTCAATTATTCTGGACAGTAAAAAGCTTACTTTCCAAAACATTTATTTTAAAAAAAATTAAATATAAACATTATATAAGACCATGCCTCCTTCCGTAACCAAGCAGTACAGGCTGTAGATGCCTTATTCATGACTTACATGACCTGTATGTCATTAAGCCACTATATCTCACCATGGATTTTGCCATAAAGACATTTTCCCATGAAGCTAACAGACAACATAGGTCTTCCAACTGAAGATGTAGCCTGTTAAATTGATGTATTCATCAGGGTTCTCTGGGGAAAAAAAACCAGGACCAATAGGGTATATAAAGAAATTTATTATAAAGTATTAAATCACACAATTGTGGGGGCTGAGAAAGTCCATATTTGTTGTCTGCAAGCTGGATGCCCAGGAAAGCCAGTGGTATAATCCTAAGGCCTGAGAGACGGAGAATTGGTGGTGTAGATTCCAGTCTGGGTCTGAAGGCATCAAAACCAGGAACCCTGAGGGCAGAAAAAGATCAATGTCCCAGCACAGCTCAGTCAGACAGAAGGAGGGAAAACCCAATATTCCTCTGCATTTTTTGTTTTGTTCTCTTCAAACCCTCAATGTGGGCTGATACTTGGCCACACTGGGGAGGGCAGTCTGCTTTACTGAGTCTACCAATTCGAATGTCGATTCTTGAAACACCCCCACAAAACACACCCAGAAATGTTTAATCAGATACCCGGGCATCCGAAGGACCCATCAGATTAACATATAACATTAACCATCACAGATGACGAAATTACTCTGCAGTGCTTATAAAAGTTCCCATTAGTCCTACACATTGGCTCTGTACAAAAAGGTAAAAATAAATTAAATGAAAAAAGGCACTACTAGCTCTGGCATGAATAAATAAAGAGAAAAAGATGAAAGAGAATAGAATATATCAAAGAGATTTTTAAAACATGGCCTGAAGCATTTTTTAAAATCAAGAATTGGTTAAAGCATTCAAGGGATGACAAACGCATGCTAAAGGGTGAGAATTTTTTTCTTAATACTCCTGTTGCAAAATGCTTCCTGTATTGTTTTATCCATGGTCTTTATCCTACTGCGGTTTTGTTTCTTGCCTTTAAGAAGTTAGAATCTCCAAGATGGCGACATGAGCTCTGTTTACAACTTCACATTTCAACTCTTGATCTGACCTGGGACAACCTCTTTTACTTACCAAATATCCTTGATTCTGAGGACCTCGTCTGGCTCACATGTTAATTCTTTTGGATTCAGAATGTGTGCTTCAAATCAGTTGTACATTTAATGTGTTATATTTGTCTTGGTTCCAGGGGGAAAAATGTATTTTTCACATAGTGAGGTCTATGCTTGTTGGAATCTCAGAATTCAGAAAATGAGAAATCTCACAATATTTTTAATAAAACATATCACGGAGTGAAAGCAGTTAGTTATATTAATAATTCAGGCAAAATTTAGTTGGCCACGCTTTATCTGGAAGGTCCTTTCGACATTTATGAAAAGCGTATTGCAAGTCTGGCTTTAATTGTAGAGAGAACACATGGTTGATCTAGATGTTCTTAAGAGTAACTGAGATCGTATATCACAAATAGCTCTGCCAGCAGGTACATGGTTTTCACAATTCTACCACTATAAATGCATTTTCTAGAAAATGTCTCCCAATGCTCAGCTAACCATCTTCCAC
>RJWJ010028570.1:0-21310 GCA_004363605.1 Indri indri | reverse complement strand
TGAGTTCTTTCTTAGCTTTGCAGTTTTTCTCACTTGGGTCACCAGACATCTCTGGTGTCTCTCCCTGTGATCCACATCTGAGCTGCAACTGCTCTCTGCTTTCCTCAGTCCAATATTCTGCCTTCCAGCTGGGACACTCCAAAAACAATGTCTCTAGTTGGCCATCTTAGCTCTTCACCTATATTAATTCTTGACTCTTGAAATCTTTAGTGTGTTTTAAAAAGTTTCCAGTTACTTTTTTTTTTCGAATTTTATTCTGCCCCATTGTCCGTCAACTTTCATGATAGTAATGCAATTATAGGTATGTTATATTTAATTGTAGTGCCTACTCTTTTAAACACAGTCTTCATTGTGGATATTTATTCTAACCTATCTTCTAGGTCACTAATTATCTCTTCAACTATGTTTAATCTCTTTTTCTATCCGTCATGTTTTTCTTCTGCTCTTCATTATGTCTATTGTATTTTTCTCTTATACTTCATTGTAATTATTATTATTTTGAAAATACTTCTCTGAGAGTTAATACCTTAAACATATCAATTAGAAATATAATTATTTAAACATTCATATCTAATACTTGTATTATCTGCTTTCCTATGCATACCTTCTATTGTTTGGTTTTTGCTCTTTTTTTTTAAATTATACCCGCTAGTACGCAATTCCACTTATTTTTAACAAGTACCAGAAATGCAATATAATACATTATGGAAATACTTTAAGATTCTGAATAATGCTATTTCCTTCAAACAAAGGTTTATTTTTGTTTTAGGCATGAAGGTGGACTCCAGTTGGTTCATTTTAAGCCAATAAATGATTAAGAGTTTTAAGCTGGGCTGTTTTCAGTTCACCTTACTATTAGGCTTTTATCCCTTTAAGATCCTAATTAAAATCATGGATGCTTATCCATTCCTCCCTTGTCTGGTCTGGGATCCTGTGAACTTCAATTATTTTAATCTCCCCAGCCCTGTTAGACTGAGGAAAGCTAACTCAATTTTTATAAAACCATATTTGAAATACAGAGTACTACAGAGGGAAGAAAATGTAATAATTTCTTTGCTCATTACTGTTGGTATACCTTTCCTGCTAGATCTGAGCCCTGAATCTTTCTAATACCTTTTAAAAAATATGCACAAACACACCCACAGACACACACACACACATTTTTTCATTTGTTTGTTTGTTTTTGAGACAGAGTCTTGCTCTGTCACCCTGGCTAGAGTGCCGTGGCATCAGGCTAGCTCACAGCAACCTCAAATTCCTGGGGTCAAGCAATCCTTCTGCCTCAGCCTCCCGAGTAGCTGGGACTACAGGCATGCGCCACTATGCCCAGCTAATTTTTTTCTATATATTTTTAGTTGTCCAGATAATTTCTTTCTGTTTTTAATAGAGACGGTGTCTCACTCTTGCTCGGGCTGGTCTTGAACTCCTGATCTTGAGCGATCCTCCCGCCTCGGCCTCCCAGAGTGCTGGGATTACAGGGGTGAGCCACCACGTCCAGCCACATTTTTTCATTTTAGCTGATTGTTCTAAGTTGAGTGGGGTTTGAAAAGAATATAGTCCAATATTGCCAGAAGAGAAATCTTATTAAATGTGTTCACTGTATTATGCCACTGTTTTCCTATTGGCTAACTTTCATTGAAGTTTGGTGTTTTTTATTTATTTTTTATTAACTTATTTTTTGGAAGAGTATTTTATCTAGTGGCATGATTTTAGAAGCCTCACAGTTTTTTTTTTTTTTTCTGCCATGCTTTCCAAGTGTATAATCAGCCCCAAATGATTTTTTACGTCTTTTTATGGCTTGTTTATTCCCAGCCACTGAGAATAGCTTAAATATTTAATAATTAAAAGAGACTTTGCAATGGCAATTTAATTTCTCTCAAAATGCTTTCACCATCAAAACAGAGACTTTGCTCTTTTTCTGAGATGGTGGTAGAATTCTATAATTATTTTAAACTGAGGATTGAGATCTCTGAATTTCTCAGTATTCCCAAGCGTCTAAGTTTCTACTGTCCATGGAAAACTGTAACATATTTCAACAGAGCTGTGTTGAGAGATATACTATGAGTTCATATAACATAAACTTCAGTTAGGCTTAATAGATTTGGCTTTGACAGGCTGTTTCCTGAAGCATGGCAACTGTCTAAACTCCACCACCTGTGAAATTAAAATTTAACTGAGAAAACTCTTGTATCAGGAGGTTAATTTTTAATTCTCTAAAATAAACTGCTATTACCTTAGTAGCAAGAAAATACATAAAAAACAATCTTCTAAGAGGTTATTTATCATACTAAGATGCAATATTTTGGGAGAAGGAACTATTATATATGTAAACTTTTTTTCCCTCTTTGAATGTGGTACTTAAATCTCTTCTGTTTTTTTCATATTTTGAACTTTTCAGTCCTGTCATTTCTAAATATTAGACATTTCTGAATAGACATTATCTCTTTCAGTGCACATTTTCAGTACTTGAAACTTTTTTTTTCTATTTATCTTTTTCTTAGTAATACAATCCTGAATTGTATATGTGCTTCCTCTATGTAGCACCCAACGTTTTCTCCTAACAGAACTCCTGATTAAGTAAATCAAAAAGCAATCATTTCAGCAATATTTATACTTATGTACTGTCATTCTCCTTCTTTTATCTCTATATTTTTTTAACCCCTGCAAGATCTAAAGTTTGCTTAGCTCCAAAGGGCTAGTGCTGGTGCAACGCACGTTTCTTTTTCGGGGACTCAATGAATGATAATATATTCTCTTTCTTGTGCACATCCAAGTAACCTTGACTTCCCTCAGTTTTTGAAATACTGCAAACACAATGAGTATCCCCTTCTGCCTCCACCTTTCCTGCTCCATGCAGGAATGCTTCTTTCATCTGAATTAATATGCTTGTCACTCAGCCCTAGATGAGAAAATGATATAGTGAAAGTGTCTCTGGAAGAACAAATTCAATACTATTCACTATTTCAAAAGCCTACATGTTACTGCTCCATCTAGTTTAAGGCAAGCTTATCTCAATCCAAAAATGTCCTCTTAGACCCAATAAAACCAGCTCTTCCTTGCTCCACTTTGTCCAACAGGCCTGTAAACATATTTATGATTTGTGGTCTTAAATAACACCAATTGTGATTGTCCTGCATGCCCTTCTAAAAAAAAAAAATTCTTTTTCTGAAAAATACAACAAAATTCTAGATATGTAACTGATGTTAACAAATTCAAATTAATATTCTAAACGTTTGGGTGAAATGTTGCTAGCTAGCCACATAGTACTAGGGAAAATGGAGGCAAATAGATAATGCTACTCAGATAATGATGCAATTTAAAATAATATATGGAGTTCAAAATTTAGTGTTCTGTGTATTTATAGTTTTCAAGTTTTAACACTTTAAGAACTGAAGTTCTAGAAACAAGAAACTGATTTTCTATTAATAATTATTATATCCCTTTATGTTAAAACAAGATGTTAATTATATCCTGTGAAAATAATAACTGAATTTTCTGTCTTTATTTTTAATTTGCCTGTTTTTCTTTTAGTATTAATTGGAATGGGTTAGTTACATTCACACAGAGAGATAAAATCTATGTAGAAATAAATGAACAGTGATTTCAAATAGATATGCAATAGGGTGGATTTATGACAATTGAAGATGTCTATCACTCTGCCTTAGTTCTTGTCCTCTTTTCATTTTTATATGGTGATATTACAGACAACACAGCTTCTGAGCAGGCCTATCAAAGTGCTGGAAACCAAGATAATATTAATATTAGCAATTTATCCTTAGTAATCAGCTTCATGCACCCTGTTGACTTCAGCTGACTATAGACTGGCTGGTACACGCTGTACCTTGTTAGTTGCATGTATGGGTTGAAAATCTACTTAGCAGAAATAGGCTTTCACTCGATGAAAATGTTGGTTTAATACACATTATAAGGCATAGCCTATTTGTTTGAAGGTGCATCATTTAATTTTCCAGTAAGACTAACTTGTGAAAACCTGAATTTTCTGGTACCATATATGTAAATTATTTGAGTGATGTATGGATTACATCCTGAATAGCTGACAGGATTGATGCCCTGAACCCAACACAGCTACCCTAACACCGCCACCCCTGCTGGTGTTCAGGTAAGACCACACAATATTAATAGCTCAACAATTCTACAAATCTGTGTTTGATTTCCTGCCTTATGAGCCCAGCTGGTTGTTAAAAGTTGAAATAAATCATTTTGCCCAAATTAAACAGCATTCTTGACAATATGTTTTATGACATTTACCCTTGAATCCTACTATACCTTATCAATTGGAAAGGGTTGAGTCATTCTGACAGGAGAAGGGAGAGAAGGAAGTGTTAGGAGGATAACTTGCTTGCTCTAAGTAAAGGAGAATTACAAATTCAAGTCCAGGACTGATGCTGCTGGCCATGCTTTCAGAAACCCTTTATTTACCTAGTAACTTATGTCAGGATTCTTTTGTATCTTATATGGTTCATAATATGCATTGAAGATAAAGTAAATATCATGGAGTGGAGATACATCTGTGAGGAGGAAGATAAAATCGAGAAAAGTTTCTTAAAAAAGGAGTGAGGACTTAATGGTTTTTGAAGATGATATTCTCTTCAGAAAGCAAATAATGTCAAAATTAATGGTTTCAGAGCAAAGTTCAAGTCCAGAATACTGCCAAGAGAATGCGGCTTAAAAAGAAAGCCAAGTGTAATTATAAAAAATAATATATTAAATACCTCAGAATTATCAAAGGTGGAGTCTTGTGCCTCAGGATCTTCTCAAAGCATCAAGCTTGAGAAAGGTTTATCTTGAAGAGATTTGTAGGTATGGCTTTTGTATAAGTGAGGGAATCTCATGATTATTTCTAAGAAATTAGTTCTAAAACGTGCTGTACAAGTGGAAACATTCCTGGTTTGGGCTGAGGGATAACAGTCAGTATGGAATGAGGAGAGGTCTTTGGACCTCAGTAGTTTTATATAGGGAGCAGGCCTGTCCACCATTACATGTTATATGTGCAGGGGGCAAATAACTTTTCCTTTTAATTTTACATGTACAGATCAAGAGAATCTGTACTTAGTGTGCTGCAATTCAGGAAGTAGAACAGTGGAGGCTTATTCACACCTGGATCTGATATAGATGGAAAAATTCTGAACATTGAGTTAATGGGGTAATAAGAAGTGCTTTTGAGAGAGCTGAAATAGAGAGGTGTGTAGTTTGCATTTGGAAGGATTGTGAGTTGTTGGGGGTCAGAGGGATGACTATGGTAGGTGGTCTCTAACATGGTTCCAGTGATACTTGCTTCCTGGTATTCATGCCATTGGGTAATCCCATCCCCTTGAGAGTGGGCTGGATTCTGTACTTGCTTCTAACTAGTAGAATAAGGCAGAGATGATGGGTGTCAATCTTAAAATTATACGTTAAAGGCAGTGACCTCTGTCTTAGGTACTCTCTTGCTTTTTCTGGATTGCTTACCCTGAGAAAGGTCAGTTTCCATGCCACATGTATTCCTGTGAAGAAACTGATGTGGTGAAGAATGGAAACCTGAAAATAGCCACAAGTCTGAGCTCAAAGGCAGATCTATGCTCTAACCCCTGGTCAAATCTTCAAATGGTACAACATGAAACTTCAGTTTATAGCTTGACTGCAACCTCTGGAAGGCTTGGTTTCAGAGACACCCAGCTAATACAGTCCCTGTTCCCTGACCTATTGTGAGATATTACATATTTCTTATTTTCAGCCATGATATTTAGGGAAATTTGTTATCCAGCAATAGATAAAAAACATATTTTCTAGCTCATTATATTTATTTTAATCATATTACTAATGCAAACTCAAGTAAGTACATGCAGACACACATACTCACAAGGTCACTTGCTTTTAAAGAATAGTTCTTGAATTTTAGTTACCCGTATTTGTAATCTCATGTACCACTAATTCTCATGGGTCAGAACTAAGAAACTGCTTGATTGAAATCTCAAATCTTTATTTTTAGCACCCTATATGTGACCTAGAAACAATTAATGAAGAATGAACAAAAATAATGGCAAAAATTGCTCAATATCTGTCCAATGAAATAGTTATTGAGCATTTGAAATGTAGCCAATACAAATTGAAGTGGGCTATATATGTAAAATATACACCAAATGTAGAAGACTTGGTACCAAAATATTAATTTAAACTATCTCATTAATAATTAATATTGTTAAGTGTCCAAATTACCCAAAGTGGTCTACAGATTAAATGCAATCTCTATCACAATTCCAATGTCATTTCCCACAAAAATAGAAAAAAACAATTCCTAAAATTTATATGGAAGTCTTTTTTCTCAGGACTTCAAATATGTCATCCCACTTCCTCCTGGCTTGTGAGATTTCTGCTGGGAAATCTACTGATAGTGTTATTGAGGCTCCCTTGTATGTGACAAGTCACTTTTCTGTTGCTGCTTTCAAAATTCTGTTTTTGTCTTTGACTTTTGATAATTTAATTTTGATATATCTCAGTGTTGACCTCTTTAGATTCAAACTATTTTGGAATATTTGGGATTTATACATTGAATTATTCATTTCCCTTCCTAGATTCAGAAGGTTCTCAGCCATTATTTATTTAAATAAGCTTTCTGCCACTTTCTATTTCTTTTATTCTTTTAGGACACTTATGGTGAATATATTATTATAGTGTCCTGTTAGTCTCATATGCTTTCTTCCCTCTTCTTCAGTCTTTTTCTCTTTCAGTTTTTCTAATTGGATAACTTCGAATGACCTCTTTTCAAGTTACTGATCTTTTGTGTGCATTATAGAGTCTGCTGTAGAAGCTCTATATTTAATTTTTCAGTTCAGTTATTGCATTCATCAGGTTAAGAATTTCTGTCTGGTTATTTTCTATGGTTTCTATTTCTTTATTCAAGTTTTCATTTTGCTCTGGTACTGTTTTTCTGATTTCACTTAATTACATGTGTTCTCTTGTAGGCGATTGAGCTTCTTAAAGGTAATTATTTTGAATTATTTCCCAGGCACTTCATGGATCTCCATTCCTTTAGGATGGTTACTGGAGCATCAACATTTTCCTTTGGTGATTTAATGTTTCCATAATTCTTCATGTAGCCTTCTGTTGGTGTTTATACATTTGAAAAATCAGACACTTCTTCTAGTCTTTACAGACTGATTTCAGCAAGTAAAGACATTGTTCTGCCAGATGTTTGGAATTATGGGATGGCTTCTGCCATCAGAGTCAAGTAGAGATGAAGCCAGATCATGGGGCCACCTCCAGGTATATAGTCAGGTCCCTAGATGTCAGGCCTGTTACCAGGGCTATAGTCAGGCATGGCTCCTATTGGGTCCTTATGTATGTCCCTGGTTGGGTTTCTGGCTTGACAAGACTACCTCTGAACTGTGGTAGAGTGGGGCTGGAGATAAGTTACAAAGCTGTTTCAGGTTCTGCAGTTAGGTCCAATCATTAGGCTTAATAGCAGGAGCATGAACAAATTCATTTTCCACTGAGATCTTGGACAAGCAGGATGGCTTCTGTATATAGTACAACAGAATTAGTGACGGATCACAGGGCTGCTTCAGGGTCTGCAGTTGGGTTCATGGTCGGCAGACTTGTTACTGGGGGCAGTGATGGATATGATTCCTCCTGGGTACCAGGGAAGATGAGGCTTTGGCAGTACTATGAACAAACACCGCTAGAGCCAAGAACACAGATGGATAGGCTTCTTCCATTTTTGAAGCGAGGACCATGGTCAGTTGGCTTGCCACCAGGATATGGGCCTTCCTTCTCAAAGTGGCCCTCTTTAGTCTTTGAGGTTCCGCTAGGGTTCTGCCACCTCCTACTTGGATTTCAAGGCTCCCACAAAGGCATTTTTTACATGGATGGCTACCAAATCGTCACTGTTTCTGTAGGGAAACGAGGACTGGGACCTCTTATTTCACCATATTGCCGATGTTACTCTTGAGAATTATGGATTTTTTAAATTTTTTTTTTGTAACCACAATCTAATTTTTCCAAAATTTGTTATTCAGATTTGAAGAGCTACTGTACTTCATGGGAACAAAATTCTAGTCCAGTAAAAAATAAGGACAATAGTTGAAATTGGTTAGAGTTTACCTCTATATGAAATGTCATACTTAAAAGTGGCCAGATTGTGCTATTACTACATTTTTTTCTCTTACCCTATCATTCCATAGCATAAAAATAGCCAATTCTGCTGTACCACATTTGTGTTACTAAAAATCTCTATGCAAAAAAAAAAAAAAAAGAAAAAGAAAAAAAAATCCCTACGCTATGCAAAATTGCACAATACAGCAATTTATTACAAAAATGATTCTTGGGTACAACAGTCAAAAACTTTGCCAGTGAAATATACAAAAAACGAAATTAATAAAAACGTAGTAATTTTAGACATGTTTATTTGTTAAGCACATAAATATTATACTACGATAAGTATGTTCCCTTACATTGAATAAGAACTGAAGTTTGCTTGTAGCAGCAAGCATCTGAAAGCTTCTACTTTATGAGTTATGGTGGAGTGGTGAAAGAAGAGTTATTTGAAAATGGACAGAAAGTGTAGCAGCACATGCAGATGGATCTGACTGAAGATGCATATGGTGAACTGCTGCCATTGGTAAGATATCTGTGATGTGTGCTTTAGCACCCATTTTGTGTATTGTCAGATGCAGTCGCATTAATTTATTGTTTTTTCATGGATGAAATCGTACATAAATACATTGAATTCTTCTCAGATTATTCCCTAATATGTTAATTGCCTAAGAAAAATTTATATTTTCAAAGAAGCCTTGTAACAGAAATCACAGTATATTTTTTATCTGTAGCAGGCATATAGGATGCATAAAGGCATATTTGTACTACCAATCTTCAGATTATTATCTGAACATGGAAAAATCAGCAACCTCAGTGGCACTCAGAAAGTCTATCATTGAGAAATGATGAAATTAATTGTGCAGGTCTCGAATAATCATAAGATTATTCATGCAAAAGGCATACATTTATAAAGAATCAAAGAAACGCACAACTGATATTTTGATAGAAGGTTTCTTCCATTCAAGTTTTTAGTTCATAGGTCATGGATCCAAAACAATTAGCAAGGATAGGCTAGCAAACCAAAAAAGCTATTTTGTGTGTCTCCCTGCTCCCTAATACTAAACTGTGCACTGATTCACAGCTAGAATGAACAAAGTGTTTTTTTAGTGAAATGTGTGTTATCATTTTTAAAACATAACTTGTATCTAGTAAAGACTACCACACAAAGGAATGGGAGTATGCATCTTTTTGGTCTCCAAGATAGGCTTACATGTCTCATAAAACTTTTGATAGTGTTGCTGAGAGCTTACAATTTTCTTTGGGCTATTGGAAAATGAGATCATTGATGATTTTTGAGCAGGAAGAGCTCAGGTTTAGATAGCTGGAAGATATTTTGGTGAGAAAAAAAAAGCAGGATGGAGCCAACAAGAAAAACAACTACCCTCCCCAAACAATATGAGCATTTTAAGCCACCAATTTAGAGATAAATTGACAAATGATAGCAACCTGAAACTTTAGAATGAATTGTATTATTAACTATTTTCATCCATTTGTGGAAATATTTCCAGCTAAAATATTATCAATATCATTTTATTACTGTTGTCATTTTAAAGTTATTGGCTTGCCTTCTATAACATTACCACATCTACACTTAATTCTACCAGTGCCAAAAGCAGGTGTTGGCATATTTAAGAAACATTCAAGTTTAGTTTCTTTGTAATTAAGGGCTGACTGCTGCAATTTACTGTACTTGTTTTAATTCACATGTTAAAATCCAGCAGTTATTATTATTAGTGCATCGTGTTCTTCAACTTCATTTAGAACCAGCAAACTTCTGTTTGTCCTGGCTATCTATAATATCTGCTCGATCTCAGTCTGATGAGATGTAAAAATACATTCTAATTTTTTTTAGGATAAAGCCCAATTTATTATAAGCATCAAATAAAAATATCACAAATATTAGCTAATGAGATTTTTTATTCTTATAATGCCATTCTCTTGTAATGTCAAAAGGCACATGAATTGGTATGCTTTTTGCAACAACAAAAAAAGCATGTATTCTATTATCCCTCAGAAACGTGTTAATATTTTTGTCTACTGTTTCAAATATAAATAAAGAAGTTTAGCTTGGGTTAACAGATTTCCGTATAGTGCACTTTAGTCACATAGTATTAATTAAATTTAGATTTGTTAATTTTACTTAAAGTACTTTGTAGCAGCAGTAAAGGGAAGTTGTTTTTTTTAATACTTGAGCTATCTTTTTTCCCTCACTTTTATTGGGCTCAAAACTTCCTTCAGAATAAGCTAAGCCATTAAAAAGGATTTTTAAAAAATTGTGTGCAATTTCTTTTCTTATTTTTGATTATATTGACCGATAAAAGACTTAAAGATAAAACTATTCAGGCTTCTTTCACGGTAAAATAGAATAGAATTGTATTGCTTTTCTCTGGTACTGCATCAGATATAATAGCGTTCACTTTGTAAAGGTTTGTAATTTGAAGATAAAATCAAGGAGAAAGAACAAAGACATACTAAATTTCAGAGAAAACATTTTAATTCATTGAGATATATGGCCATGCATTCCCTGATAATATTAACAAAATTCAAACTGTCTTTTCCCTATGGGCCTGAAAAATGTTAGAAGAACAGTATTTGACAAATGGATATTTGGATAAATGCCTTTTTTAAACAGTCAGTACCTTGTGTGTAAGATGATACTTGACTTATGTTACTGACGGCTATTTTCTTCCTTGTAAATTTATACCCAGATATGACCTTATTGCTGTATTTAAGTAATGCTTAAATATTAATCCTTTTATGTCCAATTTTGATGGAACTTGCCATATTCTCTTATCTGTTTCTAATTAGTAAGCAACTTTTTTCTGAAATTCACAAAAACAAGGAGCCTAAACAACTACTTTCTATTTTCTCTGAGAAAATAACTTTGCTAATTAAATGGAGGAAAAATCCCCCCGTCACCCCCATTAAAACAGTTTTTTTTTAATTTAAATATTTACTTACTAGCCAGGTTTTATAAGATCGTGAAGATGTATCGAGCCATATGCCTGGGAAAACTATACAGCTGGATATTTCTCAGATTGGATTTATACTGGGAAATAAACATAGACTATACTGGATTCTCTGAAAGTCATGATGCAGCTCAGATGAACATTATATGGCACCACTATTTTTTTCCCCTGAGTCAGCCTCTATTGAAATTTCAACAAGCTGTTCTACTGGCCTCTATACAGAAGTTGGCAGGGGTTACAGCTAGCAGTCTGCAGCAGCCGAAGTCATTTCTCTTTGACAGAATCCATAAAGCCAAACACTGTAATAACTTATCTGATGGAATTTGAGTGGTGAAGCTCTTTGTCTTGTTACCATTGCCATTTGCACTTAAACTGGACCTTCAACTGTGGAGGATGATTATGATGCTCTGTGGTCTCCGTTGCCATCTGTGACCCCCCGCTCAACTGAAGAATGACAATTTTTCCTCAAAAGGAATTTGATACGGGGGAAAATACGCTGCCAAAGAAAGTTTTCATTCTCTAAGTACCTCTCTGAGTTGTAGCAATGGCCTTCTAAAGTAACAAGAGGCAAACTCATAAGTTACTGGATGTTCTTTTTTTCTCTAAACTTTAACACAGGCAATTGGAAAGTGTCTTCTACAGTGGCTCCATACAGCTTCAGGCTAACATGCTAGAGAGAAAAAGAATATGACATTAGACTAATTTGGGTTTTCCCTTTCTGTCCTAGGCTTGAGTTTAGCTTTATATATGTTCTTTTTGCAGTTGAATTAAAGGTAAAGTTTTGCAATGGACTGAGCAATTTTATTCTGAAATTTTGAAACTGTTTCCCAGGGAATCCTCATGACTACTTTAAACTCAGAAGCACGGTTTCTAAAAAAATATTAGTTTAGACTACCTCCCATTTGAGTAAGTAATTATCCCCAGCATACAATAAAATTAAAGACCTATGAACATTCAAGGAAAGTGTTTCTAAGTTTACAAGGTTGTTTTGAGGCTTTTAATCATTTCTAATGTTGCAACAAAGCATAATTTCAATAAAAAGCCCTGTGAACTGGGCCATGCTATACCAGATGATACAAAAAAAAAAAAAAAAAAAAAAAAAGGAAGTGGGCTAAAATATAACATGGTTTATTTCCAAAGGATTATATAATGAGTTATATGTAATAAATTATATATATGTGATGTGTTAAAAAACAGAATGTTCCAGGTCACCACAAAAATCAATTTTGATATTACCACATATAAATTTAATATTTCACTAGGGTGGATACAATGAGAAAATTTTAAATTTGGAAATATTCTTTCTTTTGAAATTATGAATATTGGCTTGATATAATGAAAAGTTATATATGTATATTCAAAAAATAAAATCCAACCCTATTTTATGACATTTTCTTATTAGCCATACAATCATAGATCAAATATAATAACATAAAAATCTAAGCTTTGTGTGAGTGGCTAATCAGCTATGCAAACGATGGGTAAAGGACCTAAAATGCAATAAAGTTGATCAATATGATGACTGATCATTGGACCAGCTATTCTATTTATAAAGTTAAATGGAAAAATAATATTGATAACATGTCACAGGAGTACAGGAAAATTCATTATACTTTACATAATTTTAGAAGGGCCACAAAGCTGAAGTTTCATGTTAAAGTAATTGAAAATCTATTAATTGATTCAAATAGAAAACTGATAAGAACTCTGAAATATCAGCATTTATAATGTTAATAACTTCTTTTTTTTTTCTTTTTCTTTTTTTTTTTTTTTTGAGACAGAGTCTCACTCTGTTGTCCTGGCTAGATTGAGTGCCGTGGCGTCATCCTAGCTCACAGCAACCTCAAACTCCTGGGCTCAAGCAATCCTTCTGCCTCAGCCTCCCGAGTAGCTGGGACTACAGGCATGCGCCACCATGCCCGGCTAATTTTTTCTATATATTTTTAGTTGTCCGATTAATTTCTTTCTATTTTTAGTAGAGACGGGGTCTCGCTCTTGCTTAGGCTGGTTTCGAACTCCTGAGCTCAAACAATCCGCCTGCCTCGGCCTTCCAGAGTGCTAGGATTACAGGCGTGAGCCACTGCGCCCGGCACATAACTTCTTTATTTTAGTAAGTTGAAATAAGAGACCAATGAATTTTATATTTTAAACAAAAAGCCAAAAATTAATTTTTTCAAATTTGGATCTGAACATTTACTAGTTCATTTTATAAATATTAAATTTAAATTATTAAATTATTATAATTATTAAAATTAAATGTTATGGATGAAAATCATGCATTATATCATAGAGTTGAAAATAGTTCAATTACACTAGAGCAAACACAGAATTATATCAATGATACCATCCATATTTCCTGAGAAGTAGCAAGTAATAATAAAGCAGCAGTTAATTAAAATATATGTAAAACCTTATTATTCAAGCCTCATACCCATAGTCCTTTTATCTCACAGAAAATGGCAATGCTGCCAAAGCTTACTATTCTTCTTTTGAATTCCTTAGAGTTGTACACTCATCCTTTCATGCTTCCCAAATCCCAAAGACATATTTATAGCCTCATATACATTTCTGTAACTATTAGGTTATTAAGTATGAAATATCCGATTTCTTTAAGTACTAAGTTTGACAGTTGTTAATTGTGACATTTCACTTTGACACTTCCTGTTTTATTTTTATTGTGAAGGTACATCCTCAGTCTTTTAAACGCACGGTTTGCCCTGTTATTATCTTTCAAATTTTTTTAGAGCAAATTTTGTGAAACCATGCATAAGTCAAAAATTCGTGTTATTTTCTAATATGAATTCTGTGCTGGAACTAATGCAGCGGAGACAGCTTGAAATACCAATGAAGTGTTTGGGAAGGATGTGGCTAATGAATGCACAGTATGTCAATGGTTTGAGAAGTTCCATTCTGGTGATTTGAAACTTGAAAAGGAGCCACATGGGCGACCTGAGACCAAGGTGGATAATGATGAGCTGAAAGCTGTAGTGGAAACGAATCCATTTCAACCTACGTGTGAATTAGCAGCGAGATTTGATGTTACCATTCCAACAATATTGGACCATTGGAAACAAATTGGCAAGGTAAAGAAGCTGGATAGATGGGTTCTGCATGAATTAAACAAGTGTCAGAAGAAAAATCATCTTGACTCTTGCCTTTCTTTGCTGTCACAACATAAAGGTGAACCATTGTAGTTGTCCCTTTCTGTTTCTTTGAGGTGACATCCCCTTGTTTTCCAGTGGGCCTGGTTCCCTAGATCCCTCTCCATGACCCCCACTAAGAGAAAGGGAGTGTTTTTCTTTTCAGAGTTTTTTTTTTTTTTTTTTTATCATTGCTTGTCATTTTTTAAAGTCTTTTTTGATGACTTTATGTATGCCTCTTGTATATTGTGTACAGTTGAGTCTTGATTTGTAAACAAAATAGAAATTAGTTTTCTTTTAATAGGTGAATTAAACTGTGACTTCTAGTGGTCTCAACTCTCAACTATGTCATATTACTTTTTATCATAATTGCTGTGTTTTATATAATAATTGTTTTGTTTCTTTTGCTATGAAATCATTTTCTTCTTCTTATATTTAATTTAATTTTATGTTTTAGAAAGATTTATGTATTTTCTATAGTAGTTGTCTTTGAATTTATGACACTTTTTAATGTTCTTATTTTCCTATATTTCACTTATTTTATATTTGTTTTTTCAGGTTTTACTGTTGACTACATATTGTCTATACAACTGTCAATGAGCTTATTTTCTTTTCCTCTTTTTCTATTTACTTTTCTCCCTTTTTTCAGTATTATCATTTCTATTTATTTCTGAAGATAAAATATTTACATATTATTCTTTTACCCTTTCCCTTTCTTTATTTTAATCTTATATTTACAATTATATTTATATATCGAATGCATACCATTAAATTTTTTTCTGAATTTACCCACTTATTTCTTTGTTGTATGAAGATCATATTGTATTATTTTGTTCAAGAAGAGTTCATGAATATAGTTTCTCTGAGTTTATGCATGCTTAGTTTAAATAGTAGCTATTATAATATTGATAATTGAAAAACAGTAATCATTGGTTTAGGGTTTTTTTCTTAGAGATTTTTGAAAATGCAGCTACATTATTGTTTTCATTTGTATGCATTTGAGAACTCTGATGTCCAATTACCATGTCTTCTTATGTCACTCTGTTCTTTTTCTTGGAAATCTGTTTTTTGTTTTGTTGTAGTTTTTGTTTTTTGTTTTTCAGTAGTGTAATTGTTTAGTAATTTTTTGTTTTTCTTGCTATGTATTTCTAGTATTTCACCTAAGTTTCAGATTGATTGCTGTGAGACAATTTTGTCAAGTACCCAATGGGCTCAGTTAATTTTTTTTCCAGAATATTATGGGGGTACAAATATTTAGGTTACATATATTGCCTTCGCACCACCTGAGTCCGAGGTACAAACATGTCTGTACCCTAGACAGTGTGCACTGCACCCATTAGGTATGAATACACCCATCCCCTCCTCACCACTCCCACCTGCCAGACATCTGATGAATGTTACTCCCATATGTGCATGTAAGTGTTGATCAATTAGTACCAATTAGATAGTGAGTATATATGGTGCTTGTTTTTCCATTCTTGTGATACGTCACTTAGGAGAACAGGCTCCAGCACCATCCAGGATAATGCAAGATGTGTTAGTTCACCATTGTTTTTTGTAACAGAGTAGTACTTCATGGTATACATATACCACATTTTATTGATCCACTCACGTATTGATGAACACTTGAGCTGTTTCCACATCTTTGCAATTGTGAATTGTGCCAGTTAATTTATTAGTTCAGGTCTTCCTTCTCCTTTTCTTTCTCTTGCTTCTCCTCTTCCTTCTCCTTCTTCATCTTCATCCTTGTCTTGGTTTTCCTCTTCACTTTTTAATCAATGTGGTATTCTCTTGGATTAAGATTTTGAGAAATATTTATCTTTCATGTTTTTTATCTTTCCAGGAAGTCCTATTGCACATGCATTGGCTCTCCTAGACTCTTAATTTCAGCTATTCTTACTCATAACTCTTTTACTTATTTTTTTTAATCTCACTTGCATACTCTTGGTTGTTTTCCTGCTTTTCTTCAGTGTCCTTAAGTTTTTTTTTATGAAATATATTTTTTAGTCTATCTTATAATTAAATTCTATTTTTTATACTACACGTATTTTCAAATTTACTCTTTTTAAATTTTTGTTTTGATTTTATTTTTTACTCTTTTTTTGTCTATTTCTTTTCTTGATGCTTGAATTATTGAGCCACAATGTTTTTTTTTAATATCACAAAATACGTGTTTGAGGGTGTTAATTCATCCTAGAGAGTTTGTTACGATTTACTTTTTATGTGGATGCTTTTCTTTTTTTCTTAAATCAGCTAAAGTGGTTTTATTTTGATGTTTTGCATTTTTTACAAGAGTTTGTACATGCATGTTTTTACTTACATGTTACATGTTATGTGTTTTACATACATGTTTTTTACATACAGGGCTTCTGGTTGTTTGCAAGATTCTTATATAAAAGATGTTCTTTTTTCACAGTATAATAAATTTTGATATCTTTAATGGATAGTTTTTGGCAGGGGTAGGGGAAGAGGCTATGTGTACTTTGATTTCTTTTTTTTTAATGTAGGTCACTAAATTCCTGACTCTTCTGTTTCCTGTTACTTTCCAGTTTCCAAATGATTTTGCTAACCAACTTCTGTCAAAAAATGTTGCTTTTAGAAGACTGATTTTGGGGGTTCTGTTTGCCCTTTTAAGTCTCTTCCAGGTAATTAGTGTTCTAACTTATAAGGACTATTATTTTTCAATATTTTTACATGCAGGATGGACTTTCTCTTCTAAGGTAATTTGAGCTCAGTCATAGTCACATTGTTTCCTCATTTTATTTACCCATTGTTTACTTTTTCCCCACAATCCAACTTTGCATAAAAATTGAGGTAAAAACTTGAGAAATATGACTGATGGAAAATGATATGTGTTTCTTCTACATACAGCAATTGAAATTTATGGTATTCTCTGTTTTGTGCTTACACTGATGCATGGATATTGTGTAGTATAATTTCTACTTCTTATTGATTTGGAGTTTTTAGAGGATGTGTTAAGAGATACATATTTATACATCTGACATTACCTTGGTTGCCTACTTTTTTGTTTGTTTTAAATATGATAATTATGATGGATTTGCGTAATTATATAAAGGTTTTGAGAATGTTTGCTGTAACCATGGCATCTCAGAAGTAAATGGCATTTAAAAGAGGCACAAATAGTCCCCAGACTGTTGTAAGGAACAAAGCAGAGTGATGGGAGCAAAAGTAAGAGGTCAGGAAGTCTACAAATGTATTATTTTCTGCCTTTTTCTCTAAATATTCAATATTTTAATCACCATAATGTTTACTAAGTATACATGGCCATTTTATTAGAAATAGTCGATAAAATACGATAAAATGTATCAGTAAAATGAACAACTTTTATTAGCTGAGATTATTTAATGATGTAACTCCAATCTGGCATGACATATTGTGTAGTAAGCGTGAGTCTTTACAATCATAGTGATTTTGGCTTCTTGCTACATTTCACCTCTAATTTTCCATATTGCAAAATGCCTCTCTTTAAACATCAAAATGTAAATGATATTTGCATTTGTCTCTGAGCTCTTCCATATTTTACAGCTATTTCTGAGAAATATGCTTAGGCTTTAATCACTTACTTCAGAATGGGAGGAGAGACAGGTGCTCTGAAAGTATTAAAGCATTTATTGTAAAACAGAGCTTATGCTGGACTGTGTGTGAGCATATTTTAAATCTTATGCTTTCATAAGACAACAGTTTTATTTTACTCTCTCACAGAATACAATTGGATGCTCTGAACTTTTTTATTCACCTTGCTTGATGTAACATTATGTTCCTAGTTGCTGCCACAAAAAAATACAGAGGATGGTTCTTGAATATTAAATAAATACTTATTTGTTGTTTAGTACATGACAGAATGGACTGCTGTGGAAAATAAATTTTACACAGAGTGTGATTTGAGCATCCTTCTCCTTTCCTAAATATGTTAAGCTTAACAATTGTCAGGGTTATTGAAACCAAAGCATTATCAAAGTATAATGGAAACATTCCAATATTCATTGATCACTTAATAAACACAAGCATTATATGTGATATACAATGTATTCAACATAGTAACATGCTTCTGTTTTACATTTTACCTTGTAGACTTTTTGAAATATTTTATTGGCTTTTACTACAATTAAAAATACACGTTAATATAATAATTAAATTTGGAGATGTATATGATGGAGCTCTTTTTCATAAGCATTAAAAAAAAACATTTAACATCCACGTTAGAAGTTGCAGTTCTAATAATACATTTATAAAGCAATGTATATTCCAGTGATTTGTCATCCCTATTGGAGAAACATTTTATTTTGGTACTAAGCAGGGAATATATTTCCAGTAGTATGGACAAGAATAATGGTAGCACATAAATGAACAAAGATGATTTTCAGAGGGGATTCCTCCTCACCAATTTTGGAGCAATTTGAGCACCAATCTTAGTAACAGTATTGATAAATTATCAATAATGATGTAACGAGTAAAGGAATAAATAAGTGAGGTAGAAGGGAAAACTCTCTTTTTACAGAATAATGCCAAATAGTAAGTATAAAAGAAATGATGGAGTTAAAATGAAACAATGGCTGCTCAAACCAGTGGTTGAAAATTTGAGGAGAAATTGAAAATTTACATAGACTCAGATTATTAAACTACAAATTACTTATTAATTACAAAGAGTAGTAATTTTACAAAATAGAAACCTTAGAGACACTGTCCCAAGCAAGGGGTTAAAGTTGCCATGACTAATATCATGTAAAACTGACATCATGTGACAACTGATATGATGCACTTAAAAGAGCATAATATTGCTTTTGTGGCATTTATTCCAAAAAATATGTAAAATGCATATAATCAACCCAATTTTTAAAAGCATTACTGTATATTTTTCAATCTTACAAATGTCAACAAAGGACAAAACAAAACTAAACAAAAAGGTCAGAGAACTGTTTCAGGATAAAGTAAACTAAAGAGACATGAAAACTAAATGCTATGTATTATCTTACATTGGACACTGGAACAGAAATAAAATAGTAATTAAGATCATTATGCAGGCAAAATATGAAATGTCAATATTGACTCTGGATTAGAAGATACTATAATATCAGTGACAAATTTCTTCATTTCATTAATTATATTATTGTTATGGGAGATCATGCCCTGATATACTTAGCAATAAAAGGGCATGAAGTCTTCTATTCACTCTAAAATGATGGAGGGATAAAAAGAATATATACATGTATGTATACACATCCATAATAAATGTATATATGCCTCAAAGATGTTATTTCAGACAGAGAGAGAGGGAAAGAAATGGAAAGAATAATAAAGCAAATGGGAGGAATGTTAACAATTGGTAAACCTGAGTAAATGGTGTTCAGGAATTCCTGGTACCATTCTTGGCAATAGTCCATTATGTTTTAACTTACACAAAAATGATACATGTACAGTTATTGTCAATTAATGCTTTAAATTATTTTTGTTAATGACAACAGTATCTATAAAAATTGGAAAAACATCCATAACTATGATAATTCAATTCCTTTCTTAGAATATTACTTCTAAATGTACATCTATTCTACTCTTATAAATTATAAATTTAACTATTTTAAATGTAAAACTTTTTCTCTCTATTGAAAACAATTCGTGATGTATACTTGCTCTTAGCCAGGTATCTGAACACATGGAGGGCTTATAGATAAATTTAACAGGAATTGTGGTCTCCCAGAAATTATTTACAAAGTTTAATATGCATATGTGTCTTGTCTGTGGAGATATTTTTGACATTTATATTACATTGTTAAAAGATTCCATTTCCCAAAAAAGTGTGGGAACTACCCCTAGGTGAACTTTCCTTAGTAAAAAACCAATGTTACATTTTTTTCTTTGTATATCAGAACTCTATTTTTGTCATCACATCTTTCACATTCTCTTAAATACAATAAATTTCTTATGCATCACAAATAAGCTCATATGTCTTTATTTGTATATCTATGTTGATTCTTTTCATCCCTAGGAATGTTTCTCCTTGGTGCTATTATTCTTTTCTAACTCACCTATATTTGTTTTCTGACAATAAACTTAGAACATCAAAACTTACACGTTCACCCTTTTTTATGGCTGCTCCATGGTATACATATTGATGAACACTCATGTGCACATATGGTAGTAAAATTCAACAGAAGTCAAGCAGGTTGGAGGAGCAAGGAGGAAAGGGTAAATTCACACCTGATGGGTACAATGCACACTACCTGGGTAATGGACACACTTACAACTTTAACTCAAACTACAAAAGCAGTTCATGTAACCAAAACTCTTGTACCTCTGTAATATTCTGAAATTTTTTAAAAAGTGGGAAAAAAACCTCACAAGTTTGCACCACCAATTAACTTTTGAACTATTAACACTACTTTGAAGATTATATAATGTAGACAATGAGTAACTGAGATGAATGTTCAAGTAGTAGAACATACAATATTTTATTTTGGGTCAGCTCTGTGCTAGTGAAATGTACAGTTGCATTAAAACAAAAGAAGGTATACACTGCAGAAAACATTTTTTACTTTAATAGTCCTATTTTGGGCCATTTATTATATTGTAAAATCAAAATTCATTTGCATTTTATCTTTATTTTCTGTTAATGTGAAATATTCTCTTTTAAGTCAGTATTTTAATTTAAAATAACATAGCAGATGGATGATTCTCTCCACAGACTCCAAAAAATAAGTTTTATGAAATATTCATGGAAAGATAAATCATATAGTAGATATAAAATTGTTTTGTAAGCATTAAAATAATGTGTGTCATGATGAACTTAGAAATACATTTTAGGTAAAGTTATTTTTCATAGTTGCAAAATGTAAAATGCAATTGTAAGCACATAGTAAAAATGCAGAAACATCTATTTGTTGACTGATCATTGGATTGGTGGAATTCTGTGTTATTATAGAATACATGTTTTTCAATTAATATTTCCATCTGGTCTTTCAAGAATATTCCCATTGCACATTAAGGATAGCATTAATTCATAAAATATCATTTCAATCTCATTAAATAATAGGAGTACTAATATATACAATAAATTAACAATTCAATCAATTTAAAACATTTCCAAATGCT
>RJWJ010028569.1:0-21303 GCA_004363605.1 Indri indri | reverse complement strand
GTTAGAAAAGCAAATTTCCCCAAGCTGGATGGGGTGGTGGTAGGAACCCAGGGAACAGCGTGCAAAAGCAGCCACGGACCTTGGCGTCCCTTCCCCACAATCCCTGATCACTACGGTTATGGTGCAGCCCCAGGGTTTGATATTTTGTTCCTTCTCCTTTACCTCAGTTGTTCCCTCTCCCTGGCCTCTTTCCTTATTTCCTTCAATCCCACTTCTCTTTCCCCCTCTGCCCCTGCTCTTTCCTCAGCTGGGAATGAGAAAATGTAGACAGGAAGCGAGACGGGGTGGGGGGATGGCGAAGGGGGCACTTGAGAAGACAGTGGAGGTCTCAGAGGGAATGCGGGTGAGGAAGGCAGGAGTGGATTCAGAGAAAAGGAGAAGGAGAGAGAGAATGAGAGAGAAGAAAGATGAAAGAAGAGCAAGGGGAAGGAAACAGGCAGAGGAGGCAGGAAACCAAAGAAGTGGGAGGATTTGCTGGGAAAAAACCATGAGAACTATTGCAACTGAGCACAGACATTCTTGTAACCTTGAACTCCAGGAGTGACGTCAGATGGAGGACCCTGAACTACAGATCAACTCCAGGTTCTTTCCAGTCCTTTCTTGTAAGAAACTCTCAGCAGAAGCTGAGAGGACAATGTAAGATCAAAATATTATGAAGATCTTTCTTTCTTACGTTTTTATGCTTAACTTTTAATTTTGACATAATTATAAACTTAGAGAAGAGTTTCAAGAATATCACAAAGAGCTCTCACTTATCCAGATTCTCCCAAGAACGTTTCACCACAATTGCTTTATCATCATCCTCCGTCTCCCTCTCTCTCTCCCCCAACCTCTGTTTTTTTCCTTGAACCATTTGAGAATAAATTGCAGACAGTGATGCCCCTTTACCTGCGAATACTTACAGGAGCATTTTGGTGAGAAACTAGAAGAATACAGTGTAGCTCTGTGGCTTTCATTAATAGCAGATTATACAGAAAGCACTTAGGAAGCAATCAGGTTGGAAGGGGACATGGTTGGGGTGGGGGTAGGAAACTTAAGCCGCATCGACTTAGCAAGTGACTGTCTTTTCTTAGATTTACTTAGGTCAATAAAAACAGCAAAATCTTCCAGAACAGCTTCTAACCAAACTTTACACAGGATTGAGAAAACATCAATCGTCTACATCAAATAATATTAACAAAAATGGGAATGGCTTTGGTAGCTAATACCCCTGGTCCCAGCCACTCCATCCAAGAAACTTCAAAACCAACACTGCCTAATACAAAGACCGAATCAAAAGAATCTTATTAGGTATGTATAATGCTTCACTGACTCTAAAATGCACCTTCTTTAACTTTATATTTTAACATCTCCGAAATCTGGATGTGTCTTACAATCAAAGGCACAATTACAACTGGTAGCTCCCCCATATATTAGTACATGAAATAATGGTGCGTTCTACAAATGATGGCTTCTGAGATTAGATGAAATATGTTTTTGAGCTCTGTGGTTCTCAGCCTGTGTACTGCCAGGAGGAAAGAAGCAGTGCAATTCAGGTGACGCACAGGGTTTTGGTATCCACTCCTGGGAATCCTCTCAATTTCCAGCACATGGTGTGCATTATCTTATAGCTCCTCCTCTGTCATTCCTTCGGTCACTTTGGTCACATGATGTGTCTCTTTATTCCTGTTCCTCCTGTCTACCAGCATGTGTCTGATTACTGATTCCTGCCACCCTGATGTAAGGGCTTGCCAGAGATGGCTGCTTCTACTCCACTCTGCTCAGCAAATGTGGGTCTGTATGTGTGCTTGGAGGGGGTTGGACGAGCACAGTACTTACCCATAAAATTGACATGAGATCATGCTAGGGAGAAAGACCATGAAGAAAGCTGACTTCCAACCTGATAGCAGCAGGGCAGACTTTTTTTGGCTATTGGCTCCAGGGACAATGCATCTATCTGATGATTTCAAAGAACAATAATAATAATGATGATGGGTTTGGGTTATCCTCCAACCCAAAGAAAGGAAAGAGCAGACATGTATACATGGAGTGGACTGTGGCAGCTCTTTGGCTTCCTAGCATGACTCACCTCTCTCTCTTTTTCTTACAGAAGCAGCCCTTGGCCACAGGGTAAAACCCGATGCCAGTGTGGCTCATAAGATGCCTTCTAGAACCTTGGAAAAGAGAAACATCTCTCCTGGGGTTGTTAATTTGAGTCTGGCCATGGCAAGTTTCCCTGCTAGGTGGGGAGAAATTGCTAAACAAAGCAAAGACCAGCACAGACAGTGATCAAGTAGGGTAGCCCTGGATCCTTCCATCCTGTGAAGTAGCATAGTTATCCTTCTCTGCCACGGGAGCCAGTGCATTCCTGTCCTGCTTAAACAAGCTTAAGCTGTTCCTTGGAATCAGTACAATACAAGGTATTTTAAACCTCTACTTTAAACTATCCCTCTAGCTTAGCTGTTCCTTTTGAAAGTTATTTGCAGCAAATAATTCAAGTTTGAGATTTGGGAGAGCAAAATGCCTGTACTCTATGTTAATTAAAAGGAGATTCCTGGGACTTAGATCCCAGCTTTGGTTGAGAAGTTGTGATGATAATTAAAGGACAGATTCTGACTAAAGGAAGGGCCACACCTTAAGCTGGATCAGGGGTACCCACTTATTCAAAGTCTTCATCAGGTACCAGATGGGCCTTCCAATGAGGTTTGTACCATGCAGCCCTAAGAACCTTAGGCCTAAAGATTCTCAAGAAGGTGCTACCACAGCCAGCCATTCTGGTTTATCATAACTGATGAAGGCCTATCTTTCCAACAGTATTTGCCCCCTGGTTCCTCTGCTTTTTGAGGCACAGCCTAGAAAAAGAGCTGAGCCCAAGAAGCTATAGCTTGGAGGATATATCAGAACTACTTGCTGTAGCAGGAAGGCATGCATCTAGTTGATCCAAAAACTACATGGTATTATTGAGGAGTCAAACATGAGGTCTTAGGAACAGCCTTGTTTTATGCTTTTTAAAATAGGAATTTACTTGGTTTAAAGACAACTTCCATCTGTTCTAATTCTGGCAGAGATACTGTGATAAATGCTTTCAAGAATGTTGACAGCCCAGAATTGGCATTAGCCCATAGCTAATTCTCCCGCACTAAAGTCTAGGAGAGACTGATGCATGCAGCACAGTCCTGAATTGTTAGATAAGGGACTTGCTGAAGTTGGGCATTGCAAGGTTGTTATGAAACTCATTTCAAGGACATGTAGGCCAACCCAGCTCTGGGAAACCCATGCCTATTATTAATCCAATGCAGTTGGTCAATAAATAACCTTATCATTGATCTGAGTACTCCATCATAGTGTGTGAAATCATTCACAGAGGACCTTTCAAATGCTACCGAATAAAGGCTTTTACATAAAGGAATTTTCTTATTAGGTCAAATATTTTATTGCTGGTTTCAATCTCTCAAGAATTGACTCTCTTCAGACACCCCTTCATGTTTCTTTATGATGTAATCATATTCCAAGGTCAGCTATGAGTCAGCAGTCCATGGGCCTCCCTCGTAACGAATTTAATTGCAAAGGGTGAGCATACTATTTTTTTATGATCCTCAGAATTCTCAATTATGAAAACAAAAACAATTCAAATATTTTTCCAGCTGAATTTTTTTTTTTAAAGGCAAACAAAAAAGAAGACCTTTCAGCCTCTTATCTGCAATTTCCTTCCCTGTAAACTTATATGAGGGATGTGGAGTGGGACTTTGTGGGTTCAAATTCCGGCTCCACTTCTTGATTGCTGTGTGACTTGGGTTAAGTCACACAATCTCTCTGAACCCCAGTTTACTCATCTGTAAACTGGTCAACACTATCAGCAGATTCGCAGCCCTGGTACAGTTCAAAGAACAGGGTTGTCAGTGGTAAACTCACAACTTTTATATATACCCGTGGTGAGGCCCGGAGATACAATTACTACCTGGTTAACTAGATAGATCCTACCTCTTCCCCCGGGGTAGCCCTTTCCCCAGCCTCTCGGAGAAGATCTTGTTCTCAAGGTATCTGGAAAATATCAATAGTATGCGCCAACCTGTTGGAAAGGGCTCAGCCCGGGCCAGAGCGCCTTCGGCTCCCCTTTGAAGGAAGCAACCCCAACTGCAGCGCACGCCTGCCGGTGAAGGGGACACAGTCCCGAGTGCGCGGCGGGGTCGCAATGCGCCTTGGACCCTGCCTGAGGGCGGCGGACAGGGCGTCCACCCAGCTGGCCTGGCCCGCGCCGCCGTGCGTGCGCCGCAGAGGGTGGTGGCGGCCGGCACCCGACTCCGAGGGTGGTGGCGGCCGCCGCCTCCGCGTGTCAGGTGCTGAGAAGCGCGGGAGGGGCGGCCACGGGGAGCGCCCAAGGGTTATGACTGGGGCCGACTTTCCAGAAGCCGCGCACGCAAAGCACAGCTCGGCACGCAAGGGGGAGGCGACAGCAAGGGAAACTTCACAACCCGGGCGAAGTTCGCAGGCGTGCGATTTGCTCTCCAGCCACTCTCCGCCCTCGCTCGCTCGTCCCTCCCTCCCTGATCTCCCCCACCCCCATCCCCCGCCTCCCGTTTCGCCCCGGCTTGGCTCCACGCTCTGCGCCAACCGCCTGGGACGCTGCCAGGCCTGCCCCGCGCCCGCCAGCGGGAGGCGCCTCCAGGAGCCGCTTCTACGAGGGAAAACGCAGGGCCAGCTGCGCCCCGGAGTGCTGGCCTTTGTGTGCCCTAGGACGGTCGCGGCCCCGGGAGCGGCTGTTTTCAGGGAGTCCTGATATAGCCGCACGAGGTGGAAAACATTTTGCACGTCAAAGAGCCTCAATTTAGGGGTCAATCTGCGAGAGTTTAAGAAAAATAAAATAACCAGAGGAGTTAAAAAGCAACCCACCACCACAAGATGCGCTTTCCTTGTTTCTAAACCGACAGGTTTCCCTTCCCGGCTCGGGCGCCTGCGGGTCGTTAGCACGTTGCTCTTGGGGAACAAAGCTCATGTCACGGAGAGGGAAGGGACGTCGTGCGCTCGGGGCGTGGGGCGCGCTCCCACCCAGAGCGCAGCGGCTCGGACTGGTTCCGTCCCGAGCGCGGTTCTGGGAAGTCGTGCGGTCTGGGTTTGGGGTGATTGTGATGAGGAGCCGCTACTCGACAGAGGAAGAGTTCGCACCGTCGCTTCCAGTGAAGCCGCAGGTGGAGCTCCAAGGCCGTCGGGGTGCGCAGCTGACGCCGGGCCGGACCGGACCACCCGCGCGCCCAGAAGCGAGTGGGAGTCCGAGCGGTGCGGACTCTGCCGGCGCGCCCCGCCCCCCGCAAGCCCCGCCCCGCCAGGTCTCGTTTCCCCTCCTTCTGCACGGTCCTTAAAACCCGGAGCAGCGGGATGGCGCGTTTTGACTCGGCAAAGCGAGCAAACACCTCTGCGACGCCAGCTGTGAGAGCCGCGCAGGGAGCACGGGAATTGACGCTGCTCATCACCCCCCAGTCTCAATCCCAACGCTGTGAGAAAACGCTGACTTTCCCAGAGCCCCAGGTGCAGCGGGGCTCGGTAAAAGAGGCACCTTTCTCCGTCCCCATCCCAGTCCAAGCGCTCCTGGCTCTGAGGACGCCAAGAGACTCCAGAGTGGATGCTAAAGCTCCCAGAGCGGGCAGCAGGTGTGCAGGGCTGGCCTCCGGGTTCCCAGTGACTCTCGGGCTGACGTCTTGCGCTGGGTAAAGGCCCCAGCCCCTTCTCGGAGCCGGCTGTCCCGCGCCACTGCAAACCGCGTCTCCCCGCAGGTCAGTCTGTTGGCGGAGCCGCCTTCTTACGGCCTCTTCAGATGGGTTCCTGCAGGTCGGGGGTGGGGTGATTGGCACTTTAAAGGAAACCAAGAGCCACCGCCTCGCGATGCCCGCGGTGTTGGCCCCAAATTGCAGGAACCGTTAAGTGCCGGGTGTGTGTGTTGGGGGGAGGTGGCGCTGGGTCACAGAGAGGTGGAAACACGCCCCTTCTTTTCTCCACGGGAGACTGGGCTGGGGATGGGAAGGAGCGTCTTTGGCTACTTCTCCAGAGAGCCAGCCCTGACCTGACCTACGCAGGCACGGCCTCCTCTCCACCCAACAGCACACAGCAGTGGGAGGCTGGGGCAGGGGCTGTTCCTTTCTCTGCACACCTGTGTTACGCCTTCACCTTTCTGTCTCCAGCATGGCCATCAGTCTCAGCCTGGACCACCCTTGGCCGCTAAGCCTTCTGTCCGTCCAGCAGACCACGCTGCTGCTACTCCTTTCGGTGCTGGCCGCTGTGCATGTGAGCCAGTGGCTGCTGAGGCAGCGGCGGCGGCAGCCGGGGTCCGCGCCTCCAGGCCCCTTCCCGTGGCCGCTGATCGGAAACGCGCTGGCTGTGGGCCGGGTGGCTCACCTCTCCTTCGCGCGCCTGGCGCGACGCTACGGCGACGTCTTCCAGATCCGCCTGGGCAGCTGCCCCATAGTGGTGCTGAATGGCGAGCGCGCCATCCACCAGGCCCTGGTGCAGCAGGGTGCCGTCTTCGCTGGCCGGCCGCCCTTCGCCTCCTTCCGCGTGGTGTCCGGCGGCCGCAGCGTGGCTTTCGGACATTATTCTGAGTACTGGAAGACGCGGCGGCGCGCGGCGTATGGCACCATGCGCGCCTTCTCCACGAGCCAGCCGCACAGCCGCCGCGTGCTCGAGGGCCACGTGCTGGGCGAGGTGCGCGAGATGGTGGCTCTGCTGGTGCGCGGCAGCGCGGGCGGCGCCTTTCTCGACCCGAGGCAGCTGACTGTCGTGGCCGTGGCCAACGTCATGAGCGCCTTGTGCTTTGGCTGCCGCTACAGCCATGACGACGCCGAGTTCCTCGACTTGCTCAGCCACAACGAGGAGTTCGGGCGCACGGTGGGCGCGGGCAGCCTGGTGGACGTGCTGCCCTGGCTGCAGCTCTTTCCCAACCCGGTGCGCACTGTCTTCCGCCAATTCGAGCAGATCAACCGCAACTTCAGCAACTTCGTCGTTGACAAGTTCCTGAGGCACCGGGAAAGTCTTCGGCCCGAGGCCGGCCCCCGAGACTTGATGGACGCCTTCATCCTTTCCGCGGAAAAGAAGGCGGCCGGGGACTCCGGCGACGGTGGCAAGCAGCTAGACTTGGAAGACGTGCCGGCCACTGTCACCGATATCTTCGGCGCCAGCCAGGACACCCTGTCTACCGCGCTGCAGTGGCTGCTCCTCCTTTTAGTCAGGTAAAGCCTCCAGGAGGCGTGGGACGGGACTTCCTTTTTCCCTCAGAAAAGGGCGGGGTGGGGCATGCTGAGGTCGTAAGCAGCCCGCGGGGTTTGGGGTTTCGATCCAGGTCCCCACCGCTCAAAACTGAGATCGCGTCCCGAAAGCAACGCCCAGGGCCTCAAGGTGCGGGCCCAGACCCGCGCGCACACCCCGCCACGCGGTGCCCCGACCTCCCCGCTCTCCGATCCTGTCGCTATCCTCCCCTTCCCCGCTTGCGAATGGGCACAAATTTCTGAGAACCCCCCTTGAAAACCAAGATTTTTAAAGTGCCCGCAGATCGGCGCTAATGTCTCTCTTCCTGGCTCGGTGGAAGCAAAATTGGAATGGTTCCGAAAAAAGGGTAACGCCGTAAATATGTTAACCACGGGAGCCTCGGCGCAGCCAGTTTTCGGCGGGGATCGGAGGCCGCCCAGACCTGGCGCTGAAAGCGAAACGCGGGTCAGGGCTTTGTTCCCGGGCGAAGGAAGCCGCCGAGGCTTGCCCCGCGGACGCGTAAAGCGCACGGAGGCTTTCGGAAGGCGGCCAGACACCAGCGGGCAGTGCTGATTTATAAAACCGCGACGCTAGGAGTAAGACAAGTGGCGGCGTAAAAAGCATTCACTTTTACCGAGTGCAGAGTAGCATCTAGAAAGGCATTCGGAGTACCCAGGACCCCTGCCCTCGGCTCGGTTAGCTGACCCCCAGTGATATCTTGATAAAGGCGCCGACCTCTGCTGCACTCCGACATACACGAATTCCACAGGTCCCTGGCGTCGGGTCGCCAGATTTAGTAAATGAAAAATAAATTTTACACGGGACTTACTTACACTGAAGGATTAGTTGCTGTTTATTTGAAATTCAGATTTAACTGGGCGGCCTGTATTTTATCTGGAAACTGTACCCCACGGGCAAATGTCACGCCCAAGGCAAATCTTGATTGCATGAGAGACCAGAAATCCTGGTTGTGCCATTTCTTGGAGCACAAGTAAGCAGTTGGAGACGCTGGATCTGCAAGGCGCCACGTACAGTATTTGGAAGGCAGGGACAGCTTCTTATTAAAATCCACTTCGATCTGTATTTCCTTAATACTGTACAGCTATCTTCACAAATTAAACGTTTTTGTATATTTAAAATAGCTTTTCAGTATTAAGATCATAGAAACAGTGGGGGGGGGGGTGGTAGAAATTGAATAAACAGAAGTCAACCGTAGATAGGGAAAAAGCCATCCCAGAATGGTTGAATAGGGCCTTTGCATCCCCAGATAAGCATTTTATCTTTTGAAACAGCCTTTCTTTTTCATTAGAACTGAACTGTAAATAGTTCTCTCTGTACTCCAATTGGGCAGCAAAAGTAAATAAAACAATTTTGGGGTCATATGCTGATGAATACTTTTTTCTTCTTTTTAGTCAAAAGACGGTATGACAGGATTTGGCAAATTCCACCAGCTTTGTTTGTATATACATTTTGTTGAAACAGCCATGGCCATTCATTTATGTATTGTCTGCGGCTGATTTCACACTACAACACAAGGCAGAGTTGGAATAGTTTTGAGAGAGGGTTTGGTCCACCAAGTCCAAAATATACACTGTCTGGCCCTTTTTAGATCACCCATAATTCATCGCACACATGCTTACGTTTTTTTCAGAGTTGCAATAATTAGTTACATGTTTTTTGACTTCTGATACTTTGTGAATTATTGTAGTGGATATTTCCCTATCTTTTAATATTTATTTTACTAATTTTTGATGGCTACATAATTCTGCCATCATGATGTATAGTTGTGTGTAATCATTTATTGAACTTTTGGTCATTAGCCTTGATTGCATTTTAAAATTTTTAGCTATAGTGGTGGTTATGTATTTTTGTACCTGTTAAATTATTTCCTAAATATACATTTCTAGGTATGGGTAACTGTTTTTAAAATGAAGGGGGAGGGGTTACCCTTATGGATCTTGCTTTGTACTAAGATTTTGTTTTCCAAAAGGATAGTGCCAGTTTATATAATCAGCAGCAAATAAGTAGTACAATTTGCATCATAATCTTATGAATATTGGGAATTTGCTTTTAAATTTAGGAAATACAGTATGTAGCTTTATCCATCAGGATACCAGTTATCGTTATATAAAATGAGAACAGTATGTCTGTTGGAATTATCCATGGAAATCAGCCTTGTCCATTATCATGCTTTAGACTGAGAAAATTTAGAGCTTTTGACTTATAATGGGGGAGAGAACTTTAGCCACACAGGCTTATTACAGGAAATATAATTGCTAAAGTCCATCTTGTAATTTAGTAAGAAATTAGGAAACCATTTTAGATTTTTTTTTTTTGCCGGAAATATTAATTCAACCACTGACCTAGATATAGCCTGTTTAAAGAAAAGTAGAATTAAAATAAATCGTAATGTACTTTCTAGATGAAAGAAGAATTAATTTTGCTCACTTGTTTTTCTTCCTCTGTATCAAAACCCAAACAAGGTACCCTGACGTGCAGGCTCGAGTACAGGCAGAATTGGATCAGGTCGTGGGGAGGGACCGTCTGCCCTGTATGGATGACCAGCCCAACCTGCCCTATGTTATGGCCTTTCTCTACGAAGCCATGCGCTTCTCCAGCTTTGTGCCTGTCACCATTCCTCACGCCACCACTGCCAACACCTCTATCTTGGGCTACCACATCCCCAAAGACACGGTGGTTTTTGTTAACCAGTGGTCTGCGAATCATGACCCAGCGAAGTGGCCTAACCCAGAGGACTTTGATCCAGCTCGATTCTTGGACAAGGATGGTTTCATCAACAAGGACCTGACCAGCAGTGTGATGATTTTTTCAGTGGGCAGACGGCGGTGCATCGGCGAAGAGCTTTCTAAGATGCAGCTGTTTCTCTTCACCTCCATCCTGGCTCACCAGTGCGATTTCAGGGCCAACCCAAATGAGCCCCCGAAAATTAATTTCACTTATGGCCTGAGCATTAAACCCAAGCCATTTAAAATCAACGTCACTCTCAGAGAGTCCATGGAGCTCCTTGATAGTGCTGTCCAAATGTTACAAGCAGAGGAAGCTTGCCAGTGAGAAGCTGGAGGCAAGCTGAAATTCTAGAACTACTCAAGTCTTGGGGGATGGGGAGTAAAATTCAGTTTTTTCTAGCCCCTGTTTTGTGGTGCCTTTCAGCCTCTAAGTTGAGCATAAACCAATCTGCCCGCAGGGGAGGTGTGCTCCATGTCGAGTAGCTCCTTCTGAGTACTGGGCTGTGCACAATCTTCTGGAAGAGTTTTTGCATCAAAGAGTTAAAGGGTCCAAAGAATTCTTATACCTATACTGGATCCTGCTAATAAAAATCTCTTAAGGTAGCATTCTTTGGAGTTAAAACGCATGCACATACATACACACACAAACTATCTAATGAGTTATTTCAGTGACCATGACTTTCTAGGTGGGATCCAAGATTTATCTTCCATGTGCAGAAATCTACTCCATAGAAAACTGTATTAAGCAAAGTTTCAGAGTATATCGTTGAAGATACAAAGGCAAGTCATTTCAGTGTAAGATACGTGATTGAGGGTGTTAAGGGGAAAGGTAAAGACCATCTGATATTCCCTTCTCACCTTTTCAGTAAAATAGCTTAGACAGACTCTAGTATTTATGGGCGGATTTATCTTTTTGCCTACTGATATACTTCCTTACTTTTTTTAGGATAAATCATAAGGTCAATTGCTCAAAAAGAAAGTAGTTGAATTAGTGATTATAGTCGGTTTCAGTGATTCGTCAGGAATTTTGAAGTGTGAATCGTTCAACTGTAAAATTCCAAGCTGAAGTTGTACCTTTTTTGGTTGCCAAAATACAATATTTCAATTATGAGCAAAAAACCCCAGGAAACAAAAAAAGAATCCCAAAAACCAAATTGCCAGCTAAGCTTTAAATTATGTTATTGTAATGTACTGATTTCAGTAAGTCTCATAGGTTAAAGGAAAGTCACCAAGTAGTATTCAACATATGTATACATATATTACATAATTGTCCATAAGTAGTATGTTAGTAATTATCTTGTTCAAGAAAAGGTTGAATAATATGTCTTGTATAATATTGTAAATTGAAAAGTACAACCAATTCAACTGTGTCTCAAATATTAAATACATTAAATGAGCTTGATTAAATCAACCCCCTATGTTTGACATAGGAAAACCAAGCAAGGTCTCTTTTCTCATCCAAAACCTGAAAGAGAACTGACAAATCTCAAAATTAGATCCAAAGATGTGGTCTTATTTTATAACTTTTTAAATTAAAATTGTGTAATACAGAATCTTTTTGAAACTGATTTAATTAATATGTTAAAATTCCAAACTCTTGGCATGTTTAAATTTAAATTTAATTTTAAAGCCATTCTGATTATTGAATTTCAGTTGAAGTTAGTGGAAATCACCATTATCCTGTGGAAGGCAGAGAAATCTAACCTGTCTGCCCAATGATGGTGAAAAAGACTGTGAATTATCTGATGTTCTCTTTGCCAGGTTAAAAAGGAGAAACTCCCATTATAACTGATCTAGTTTCTCTTTTAAATACTTTTTAAAAAGTCAACATTAATGTCTGTTTTTTGGAAAGTCAGAATCAGAAGATAGTCTTGGGAAGCCATTTCAAGAATCGCGTTGGAAGACAGTGGGGCTGATCGGATCAGTTGCTTTAAGACGGCCAGCCCTGTGAGCAGTTATTACTATTTTGGTAGCTGGGAAAGCATAAAGCTCTACCGAAATGTATGCATTTGGCTTATGTAAATAACCTAAAAACCTTTTAAAAAATGACAGAAGATTGCAGAAGTACAAAGTGAAGTTGTAAGTTTCAATTTTCTTTGTAATTACACTTGCAAAGGAAGTTCCCCAGGTGTCCTGCCAGCTTACTTCTTTTTACATCTTATTAAGCTTTGTGGAATCTTTGTATCAAAATTACAAAGACAGGCTTGTATGATGGTTGTGTTTGTGGGTGGTAAGAGAAAAGAGAGCAGAATGGAAAGGAGGAAACATGGTTAAACATTTTCCCGCTTATTCCAAATTAATTAATTTGGAGCACAAAATTCAAATCATAAACATTTAGAAAAAAGATGTTTCGTATAGTAGTGTTAAATCTCAAATAGTCTATTTTTAAATTTCTACAATATAGCAGAACTGTTTTGTAGTTTGGAATATTTTATTATAAAACTTTATGTAATTTTTACTTAAAAGATTTATAGCTTTACTTCTTGAATATGAAAAACTGGTGCCAATATTTTTTTAAAGGTACTGAAGTCACCTATAGACATCAGGCTTGCCCAGTACATTTACATGTTTTGTCACTGGGCATTCTAAAATGTTATGCCCTAGCAGGGCTGAGACAGTGATTTTGGGCTGCTGTAGCTCATTTATTTAGATTGAGAGATGTATAACAGCAAAAATAATCATGTACCAATCTGGATGTCTCATTAAGTCAACCAGGTCCAGATGTGTTATTATTTGTTTTCATGTATGTAGGCTCAGTCGTCATCTGATGCTTGTGGCAAAGGGAAAGTTGTGCTTACGTAGAAGAAAGTAAGGTAGGTGCTTGGAGGTTACCTGGCTTAGTTAACATGTTTATAACATAATTTAAGGAAGGAAAACAACCAAAAGTGAACAAAAACAACTGAATTTGGCGGCTACAGTAATCAGAAGATTGGCTTAACCAGAAAACCTCGTTGTATTTCTACTAGAGATAGAATGTATTACTGATTGCCGTTAAAGTCAGCACTTTTACTCCAGTTTATTGCAATAGTTATTTTGTTTATTAAATGCCTCATTAAATAAAGCTTAGACTTTGTAAGAAAAATTGCTTTTTTTCCCAAAACAGAAAGATGTCTCAGGTTTGTTTTGTGGCTTATCTAAAAGCTTTCATGTCCCAGAACTTAGCCTTTACCTGTGAAATGTTACTGCAGCCTTAATATTTTCATACTAGATCTGTATTAGAACAAATAGTTACATAGCGTTATATATTAATTTGCATGTTTTTAGCTGTGATACAACTACTACTTTAGTAGATGTTTATAACTCAAGGATAACTTCTTATTTAACCTTTTCTTATTTTTGTGCTTTACCATGTATGCTTTTAGTATATATATATAGCAGCTACAGTACATAATTGTAATCGAAATAGATTCTGGGGAAACAGCATTAAGATGTAGCTTTTACTGTTTGATATACCAAATTTAAAACAAATCTATATCTGATTACGTATACTCGACAGCATTACCAAAATAATAAAAATCACTTTCATAATCTTGTTATGAAGTTTCATTTTATGTTGCAGCAAATATAGTCTAATGCATCAGTTTATTTCAATGATTACTGTGCATTCTTGAATTAAAATATTGCATCATAAACATTTTATTTGGCTAAATTTTAGCCTGCTTGCTTTTTTAAACATAGGCTTTCAGCATCCAGTTTTCTACCAAATTTCTGATCTCTGTATTTTGCATTTATAAGAACCAACACAGAAGTTAAATTTCAATGGCAAAAAATCAAGCAAGATGAGAATTAATTTGCAATTTTGAAAGATTGTGTGGACTGAGACTTTAAGATGCTGATCTAATATTTCTGCTTCATCTACAAGATGCATTACACATTGTTCCCCTCAGCAGCACACCAGTCCTTTCTCTGAGTAAAAGTTAGTTAATTGTCTTAATTAATAAGTACAATTAATGTCCAATAAAATATTATAGGATGGGCGCCAGCATTCTGTAATGTACTATGTGGAAATATTTTTCTGCCGACCTTTTACTTGGCAGAAAGACTCGACTACACAGGGCCCATTCCACGCGTCTCTGGGCCTTTGCTGCCCCACACTAACAGATGACAGTGCTATGCTTTACCAAAGGCTCTTATTTCTTCTAGACTTTAGCTCCTATTACTGTGAAAACAGGAAAAGAAATATAGGGAAGTAAAAAGTGCACACAATGTGACTGATACTTTGGCTTGGGAATATCACTTTAGCAGCCCAAAGGTATGGCTGCGAATTGGTTTAAGAGAATACTCACTTGTTTTCTAGATATAGCACCATAGGACCTTGGAAATGGTCATACAGGACAGAACAAGTGAAGGAAATATTTTCATGAGAAAAAGATTTCTTTTAAAAAATCATAATTGGGATCAGTTTTTGCAAAACTGTTGAGCAGAGTTGGATTCTACCCAATCCAAGGGAGGAGACTGCTGGAGTGCAGGGTGGGAATGAAGGCAGCTTTGGACATAAGACAGATGCGGTCACTGGAAACTCAGAGATTGTTTCTTCAGCCTCGGAGCCACTCCGTTTTTCTGCACAAGTGCTGCAGAAGTTAACTGGCTGGCAACTCTCCCTTCCTTTGGCTCAGTAACTCTCAGCCTCTGCTTTCCAGTTTGGGACTATGAGTTATAATTCTCAGAAACAGGAAGAGAAAGCCAAAAAAAATTAAATATATTCAAACACATTCAAAAACAATTCTTTTTAACCTGGAATTTTGGAGGAAAATAATCTAGTTTAAATACATATAGGCAAGATATAGGTAATGGCTTATGCTTGTAGCTCCTTTGTGTGCTAAGCTACATATAGGCTTTGAGGAAGAACGCCGTGGTCTTTCCAACATGTGTCAGCTGTGAGGGGAAGAAATGGAATTAAAATAGGCTGAGCACTTAGGGTTTTTGGATCACTGTGCTAAACTCTCTAATGCATCATTGCACAACAATCTTGTGAAGGAGGCGATAGGTAACGTACCCAAATTATACATTTTGACGTGTTATCGTCTGGATTTTCCTACAGATAGACTGGGTTTAAAGCCTGTTGTCTTCATACCATAGCTTGTCACTTCCCAGCCTGCCTTACAGTCTGTCCATTTTTTAAACCTTAAGATCCTTGGAGTTTCACAGTAATTTACCTCCTTTGTTTAGGGCACATTCCACCCTATAGCCAGCGAGTAGCTGACATTGCGATGTGTGACAGGACTGCCCTCTTCTGAGTAAAGCCCCCTCAAGCTGCTCCTCATGCAAAAAAAAACAAAAAACAGAAGAGTTCATGCTTTGTCTTGTACTCCTAAAACCTCTGTCCTAGCACCTGTGTGGACCAGGGATCCTTGTCTGAGCCAAGGCCATCCGTAGGCTGGTGTGCACTGTACTGGGTGTTGGAGCATGTGGCGGGTCAGAGCCATGCCGTCCCTCAGAGCCCTTGAGCACCAGCCAGAGAGAGAGAGAAGCAGCAAGGCATGCAATGGGCACAGGAAGCAGAGAGGGCTGCTGGGTGCTACATAAACAACACATGGTGTTACAGCAGATGCCTATCAGCACACACACCCCTTTGGGTCAGGGCTAACAGTCACTGCGCAAGCCTGGAAAATCAGCCAGCCTCTTAAAAAAAAAAAAGTTCTGTTTTTCTTCCTATTTGCTTACTTTTGTTACTCTGTCTCTCAATGGGTCTACTTACATTACAATGTCTACTTTTTGTTTGTGTGTTCCAGCAACATTTGTATTACTGTTCTGCATACATGTATTTTTAATTTAGGTAAGTACTGTACATAGCTTATCCTGTTGCTTAATCTTTTCTTAGCATTGTATTTTTAAGTCCCACCCCTGTGTAATCTCCTGGCTTCTGACTGCTGCCTAGTGTTCCGCGTTAGCCAGCCACTGCGTTTTCTCTATTCTGTTTTCTTGGCAAGGGATGCCCAGGTGGCTTCTAACTTTATGAGCCCCACAATGATGCTTCGAGGAACATCCTTGTATGTGTTTCCTTGTGGACCCACGTACAATTTGTAATGTATGCCATACCGATGATTAGAAGTGCTGGGTCAGCAATTATATGCGTACACAATTTAAATACTGCACCATGTTCTACAGAATGCCAGACCAGTCCATATGCCCATCAGCTGTGCATGTGGGTTGCCCGGGACCTACTTCCCCACCAACACATGGCATGACCTCTTTATTTTTAAATGAATTATCTCTTCTTCGGAGAGATAATATATTACATAGATTTTTTTTTTAATCAAGAAAAAAAAAGAGACATCTATGCTCATTTTTCAATACTTCTGTACCCCTGTTTGTGTTTACATTGCATCTACTGTATTAGATGGTAGTCACTGAAAAGCAGGAACTGAGTCTCAACACTCTTGCCATGGACAATATTGTGCATATGGAAGTGTGAGTGAGCAAGGGTTATGGCCTGGTTGAAGTCCTTGCAGGCTGTTGGGTGGAAAGGGTGGTGCCAGATTCTTGTGGCAAAACAGGAGGTAGAACATCAGTGTTGGAGATGAGCAACAGCAGCTAAAGCTATGGGCTGGAACCTCCCAACCAAGGCAATTTTAATTCGATGCCATAAGTGTTAATTGAGCACCTATTAGGTGGTAGGCACTGTTCTAGGCACCAGGGTTATAACAAAGAGTGAGACACCCAGACCCTGAGCTCATGGAGCTAATAATCTAATGGGATGGGTGGAAGGAGAGAAAAAGAAATAAGATTTCAGTTAATTATAAGTGCTGTAAAGATAATAAATCAGGCCAGACATGGTGACTCATACCTGTGATCCTAGCACCTTGGGAGACCAAGGCAGGAAGATTGCTTGAGGTCAGGAGTTTAAGACCAGCCTGAGCAAAAGCCAGACCCCATCTCTACTAAAAATAGAAAAATTAGCTGGGGCATCGTGTCACATGCCTGTAGTCTCAGCTACTGGGGAGCCTGAGGCAGGAGGATCATTTGAGCCCAGGAGTTTCAGGATACGGTGAGCTATGATGATGCCACTGCACTCTACCCAGGGTGACAAAGCAAGACTCTGTCTAAAATAAATAAATAAATCAAAACAGTGTGTGTGTGTGTGTGTGTGTGTGTGTGTGTGTGTGTGTGTGTGTGTTGGGGGGACTGTTTAGAATGAGCAGTCAAGGAAGCCTTTCTGACAGAGCAACACCAAGGGGTGGGCATTGAGGACAAGCATTCTCTTACATCTAGGTGAAGAAAATACAAGTGCTGAGTTATCAGACAAGAAATTAATTACCTGAAAAAAAGCTGGTTGCAGCCCCTTAAATTGATTTTATAGTCACAAAATCAGGGCAGTTGGAAGGAACATAATCTCAGCACACTTCATGGCAGAAGATGCAGGCAGGCCCTTAGTGTTGGCCTTTGGTATTGCCGAATGGCATTAGTGTGGTCCAGACCCTTCCCTGCATTGACTCCTAAGCTCATTCCCAGTCATGTTCCCTTGGGGCACTGAAGCAATTCCTGAATAACCAGAGAGCAGGCTCTTGGAGCTAACATATTTTTCAACAACGTCTTTTAAAATACAAAGTATAATGGCCTGCTGATTCTTTAATTTTACGTGTACCGAAGGACTCCAGATTGATTCTTTGAAGCCCTTAGTGGATCTTCTCCTGGAATATTTCATAGGCTCTACCTCTGACCCTTAAATAGAACTTTTATTATAGCTGATCGAAAGGATGTCCACCCTAATCCTTGGGGTTGGTAAGAAGAGCGGGCAGTCTCACGTTCCTGTTTTCAGATCTCCCATCCTGCGGTGTTGTACTGCGCACCCAGCATGCTTTCCTGGCTCTGTGTCTGGCTTTATTGTTTCGCCCCAGGGCTCTTGCTATTGTGTCTAGGCTTTGGGATGCTAGGAGTCAGGTGACACCCAGCTTTGAGAATGCCATCCAGTCCCCTCGCTGCAGCAGGGAAGGCTGCTAGTGCTCCCCTGCGCCTGGTGGATGCTTGCGGAGCACAGGCTGCCCTGCTCTCGCCCTTTCCTGCGCCTCCTCTGTGACCCTCTTTGTGCACATTTCTCTGCTGCTCCAGTTCAGGAAGGCCGAAGGGCCACCTCTGTTCTCTTCCTGCCCTTCCCAGCAGCCACCATTTAGATTTGAGACTCTGCTTCTGCAATTTCCACAGCTCCCAAGCAGATCCCATTGGCATCCTAGAGCTTGGCACTGACATTGAGGAAAAAAGTGGAGAAACACAGGCTGCTCAAAGCGGTGGAAGAATAAGGTCGAATTTTCACTGTGTGTTTTCCAACGTGGTTTCTGGGAACCTATTGCTATAAAAACAGGGAGAACCTATTTACCATCTTGTTTTAATTTCTAACTTCAAGAGATGTCTCTGGAAACATCTATCAAGGCTTTGTTAACAAAAAATGAAAATGACAGTCCTTCCTCCTCAGTGCCCCACCAGGGCTCATTTTCTTTGTGACAACGTGTGGGGGCGTTCAAGTCATCATAGAGACCTGCCCCTGGCTCTGCAGAGGTCACCACCTTTCTCACTTTCTTTGCCCAAGCCCCTCATCTCCACTGAGCTTGAGCTCAGGTCTCACCTCCTTAATGAAGCCTACTCTGACCCCCCTGTTTATATAACACGTAGCCTACCCCATAGGCTCTCTCAACATCCCTGCCTTGTGAATCTGAAGATAAATATAATATGAAGATATATATACAAGAGCCCTTAGGTAGGCACAAATAAAGTGCTTCAGGAATTTAAAGGAAGAATAGATTTGCATTTTCCAGTTCAAGGCAAGCTTCTTGGAGGAGGTGGGTCTGAAACAGAAAACTGCCCACTACCTCAGGTCTGAATCACAGAACACGCAACACCTTGAGAGAATTAAAGGAGAGACCAATATAAAGTGATATTCCAGTTGAAAACTACCTCTGAACAAGGAGATTCAAAGCTACATTTCCCATGGCTCTAGGCTTCTGCTCTGGCTTCGCCCTCACCTTTGCCTCGGGACAAGCAGCCCCCACATCTGCAGGCAAAGGCTTCCGGTCCTGGTGTGCCCTGCTTGAGCAGAGCAGAGAAAAGCCAGCAGGGACTAACAGAATCTGGATGGCTTCTGCTGCAATCCTTCCCCTCCAAGGCTGGAATTGCAATCCAAAGCAGCTCCTCTCATAAAGCTGCTTCCTGTAGGGCAAAGCTGGAAGCCATGACCTAAAGAGCCACGCTGAGGGATGATGAGTGATTGAATGTGATTTTTCAGATACCTGAGATTTTCCTTCCTCTAGTCTACAGGGCTCCCTCATATTGACCTGGCCTTTACCCACAGGTGGAGGAGCCAGCAGCCCCAGTGGAGAATAAACTCAGGTGAAAAGAGCAAGGCACATGAGGAGCACAATTATTTCTAAAGAAAAAAGTTAAATTTCCAACAGTTAACGTGGCTCTCTAATGCTGCTACTACAAGTTGAATACTTTCCCGAGCGGTTACTCTGATACTGTTCAGATAGCTTCACTGGGCTCCACTGGCCACCAGCCATCTTGGTACATCTACCATCTTCTCTGGTTTACACCAGAGGTCAGCAAACTGCGGCCCATGGGCCAAGTCTAGTCCACAACCTGTTTTTGTACAGCTTGTGAGCTATGGATCATTTTTACATTTTTAAATGGTTGAAAGAAACCAAAAGAAGGATAATACTTCATGATACATGAATACTTTATGAAATTCAAATTTCAGTATCCGTAAATAAAATTATGTTGGAACACAGTCACACTCATTTGTATATTTATGGACTGTGGTGGCTTTTGTATTAATACTACCATGGCAGAGTTGAATAGTTGTGACAAAGACCACATGGCCTGGAAAGGCTGAAATATTTACTATCTGGCCCTTTACAGAAAAAGTGTGCCAACCCTGGTCTACACTGTCAACTTCTCACAGCACTAACTAATCATGGGAACCACTTCCTCTTGTTTCTAAAGCGCTTTATGGTTGACAAAGTGCTTCCACACGCATCATTTCTGCCTCTGTCTGGAAGGGCCCTGGGCAGTGCGAGAGCCCTGGCAGGCTGGTGCTGCTTCACAGAGGGACATGAACCCACAAAGCCAAGACCCCAAATGAGGCACTAGGGAGCAGAAACAGGTCAAAGACATTTTTCACAAAAGCGATTTTCTAGATTGTTTGAAAATGTAGGCATTTTATCATAGACTAGAGCACAAATATGGCAGTTAAATGGAAGGCAAAATTCAGACCCAAGTAGTATGATAACACAACTAAAACAAAATTGCAAAAAAAAAAAAAAAAAAAAAAAGGTTGTGGCTTTAGGACTTGAAATCTATGCTTTTCTTCTTCCTAATTTGGTCTCCATAATTTTATATCATTTAGGGTATGCCATAGTTTCACAATTCTTACATGTAACCTAAAATAATGCAACCAATCAAACAAAATCCATCCTCTTAATCCAGTCACATGGGACACTCTGAAATGTCTTTCAGAGAATTCTTATATGTTCCTACATGCAGAACACAGTAAATCAAGTATCATTTTAAATACATTCAGATCAATCAGGCCATCATTTATTCAGCATCTAGTTTATGTTTCTAAACGCTATTACGCACTGTTAGATACTGTTATAAAATAAAACTGTTATAAAAACGAACACATGCCCTGATTCAGAGGTATTCATTTTCTGTTTGAGGCAACACACTTAAGCACCCGCAACACAGTGTGATGAATGTTGTACCAAGTTGTGTAGGAAGTGCTATGGGAACTAAGATCAAGAAATATGTAATTCTCCTGGGGATTGTGAGGAGATGAGGGTTAGGAAAGGCTCCATGGAGGAGATACCATATGAGCTGGGCCTAGAAAGATGCTTAGGGGTTGGCCAGAGAGACACAATATTGGGCGGAGAGGACGAGAAGATCCCGGACAAGGCCTTGAGGGAGGAAAGGGCATGTTTCCTGTTGGATCCTCAGTGTGTAACACACTGCCGCCACCTCATGTGTGCTCAGTAATATCTGTTGGATGAATTAATACGATGTGCTTGGGGGTGGCAGTCATCTAGGTGGGATAGTGAGTATGTGTGTGCATTTGCGTGTGGTGTGTGGGTATGTGTCTGACTGTGTGAGTATTTGTGAGTGTGTTGGTGTCCACCCAACATCCACTGCCCTACTTACTTTTAACAGAAGCTTGATTTTTTTTTCAGGTATTCATTCTTCAGAGGAGATGATTCTGTCTCAGCTCAGGGGTAAATCCTGAACCAATCATAGCACTCCTATTTCCCTTGCAGTAGTTGGTTTAGACAGGCACATGCAATCCAATTTGGTGACAAGTTGCAAGAGGAGAGTCTATTGGAGGGTTTCACTGTTCTTAAAAAGAAACACAAGTTAGAGA